>LIEC01001699.1:0-33202 GCA_001925005.1 Drosera capensis | reverse complement strand
TATCACTGCCAGTGATGTTCTTATGGTGTATATAAAGGATGGATCCATTGGTCTGGGACTTAGGTGGCTTCGCTTCATGGATTCATCTGGGATTAGAACAAATAATTTTATTATCAGGCAGCTCTTTGAGTCATGCATGAAGAATGGGTTGTATAATTCAGCAAAACCTCTGCTTGAAACTTATGTTAACTCTGCTGCGAAAGTTGATCTCATACTTTACACATCAATTTTGGCCCATCTGATAAGATGTCAGAATGAGCAGGATGAGAAGCATTTGATGTCAATCCTTGGTGCTACTAAGCACAAGGCACATGCCTTCATGTGCGGACTTTTCATGGGCCCAGAACAGAGGAAGCAACCTGTTTTATCTTTTGTGAGGGATTTCTTTCAAGGAATCAATTATGAGTTGGAAGAGGGAGCAGCTAGGTACTTCGTCAATGTCATTCTAAACTATCTTGTTCTTATGGGACAGATAAACCGAGCTCGATGTGTTTGGAAAGTAGCCTATGAGAATAAGCTTTTTCCCAAGGCAATCGTCTTTGATCAGCATATCGCTTGGTCGCTTGATGTCAGAAATTTATCTGTTGGAGCTGCACTCATTGCAGTTGTGCACACCCTCCATCGGTTCAGGAAACGCATGTTATATTATGGCGTAGTTCCTAGAAGAATGAAACTTGTTACAGGGCCAACTCTCAAGATTGTGATTGCACAGATGTTAAGCTCTGTCGATTCTCCATTTGAGGTAAGCAAGGTTGTTTTGAGAGCCCCGGGTGATTCTGTGCTGGAGTGGTTCAAAAAGCCGATAGTTCAGCAGTTTCTGCTGAATGAAATCCCTTCACGAGCTGACATTCTCATGCATAAGCTGAACATCATTTTTCCTAGTTCCGCTCCCGAAATCAGATCTCTGTCCCCTCCTAAACCTCTAGCTGGAATGAAGTCTATATAATGACTATTACTATGCTAGGGCTGTATTTGTTTTGTAATCTTATTTTGAGAAACAAATATCAGGGAAATGTACATTGGTATTATGTATGAGATCAAAATGATGCAGAACCGGTTGAGTAATTTGGCGCTCGTCTCATGTATCTGCCCTCGTTTGGGTCCCTGGTAGTCTATCCCATGGTTTTGTTTGTTGTATCCTGACCATTACCAACTGTCATGAGAAAGCCAATAACCACTAAACTTTAAAGACTGTTGTTGGTATTATTATTTAAAATTATAAAAATTAAAATCAATAATAGAAATAAAATCAATATCGAAAATTAGAATTATTTTATAAATAAATCACCTGACCTAGCACATTCGAAACCATAGAAGGTCGTCTCATGTGTCTCTTTATTACTTTTCCTATACACCCAAGAGCATTGAACCATCAAAGATAGACAATCCGATATAACACCACCTTGCAATGACAAATCTACGTCATCATTCTCTAGCATTTGCAATGCTTGTTTGGAGTCTGATTCAATTACAATCCTATCCAACCCCTCAGTTTTAACGATTTGAAGGCCTAGTGGAACAGTTAAGGCTTCACCCATAGTTTGGAAGCGCAGCTTGCTGATATCAGATGGAAACAAGGCAGCAGGGAAGATCTCTACATTACCAATAAACCGTAGACTAAGGTAAACTCAGCGAATGTGCTTCGATTTCCAATAGCATGAAAACAGAATGAGATGAACTGAAAGAAATGAAGATGGCTCATTGACTTTCTGCACCAGATAAAGTCTGCGTTGATGAGCCAACCTCAAAACCTCTTCCGAATTCTACCAGGAACAAAGTACATCCAACTCATCACCCTATTCTACGGCATCGGAATGTTAGAGTCGCGGCAGCCCTGACGTAAGGGCCCCAAAGGAAGACAATGTTCTAAAGAGCATTTTTATCTACACTCCATATTTTAATCTCAATTGTATGATTTATATGCACAAATCTAAGTTTAGACGTGTTATGATTTATATTCGTGAAGTCCTTTTTAAATATGGTCTTATCATGATATGAAATATTTTAGTCATCTTGCGTTTATTGTGGCCGTGGTTGCTTGTGTGTATTCGGTTAGCGGGAGGAGGATTGTTGGTAATGGTGACTGTGAGGTATAGGCCTCTTGGGGCCGAGATGCAGGTTACAAGAAAACTAGGGGAACACCACCCCCCACGGCTAACCACAAATTCTATAAACTCATGAAATATAAAACATCGTTAGTACCAAATGATAAATTTTAGTAGTATAAAACATGAATTAGTGTACACAAGATGTAAAATTCTGGGCCTCGGACCGTGGCACCCTTATTGGACTAATCTAACTGGGCCAAAAAGCAGCACATAGAGCTTTTTACAAGATTTCCCATGTAGCCTGCTTGAGCACGCCCTGATGGTCCATCATTACAACTCCTGGACATGTGACACACGATGCACACGATGCAACATCAACAATAACTTTAGTCATCTCTGGAGGGGTTTTACCGACTTTGCAGTGCTGCGAGCATTGCTATTCTGACAAGGTTGATGTCATCGTGCAGTGCTGAATAGTATTCTGTCAGGGGGCTCTTTTCAAAACTGCTGGATGAGGGGAGCAGGCTTAGGTCTTGAGCCATGGACGATGGTATTTGTATCACTATGATATGAAGAGTCACAACAAACTCAGCTCCTTCCTAAGCCGTTGGACTCGCTAGGGCAGAGAAACACCATTCAGAAAAATTAAAAGTTCCCCTAGGACAAAGGCAACTTCTGATGTAATACTCCCAGATTCGACATAACCCTTGCAAATGAGCATTTTCCTAGTACATGAGCTGTTGTTTCGAACAAGTTAGTACATATAATGGTGTCAAGATAAAGGGTCGGGGCCGGCCAAAACCTGAGCTTTAAGGCCTGGTACTATAGATAGGTCGGGCTGGGCCTCAATGGGCTTTCTTCTCTCGGACCAGACACTAGCCCTATATATTTATGTTTTTGAAAAATTGTCAACAAAGAAATGTTAGAAAAACGTTAGCATTGAGTATAAAAATGTTAACTAGTGTCCAAACTCATGAAAGAATGAATGTTTAGGTTTTTAGTTAGGGTTAGAGGTTAGAGGTAAGGGGCGAGGGGTTGAGGGTTAAGGGTTTGGGGTTGGTTGGGTTTTTTTGGGTTTAGGTCTTAAAGCTTGGTCCAAAGGGCTGTGTTGGACTGGACTTTTGATGGTGCCGGACCGAGCTGTGTTTTTATCCTAAGGATTAAGAGCCTACCCAACTCTAACCCGCCCGGTCAAAGTCAATGAGGTCAGACCTGGCCCAAGATCTTTTAGGGTCGGGTCTTTTTTGGACAACACTAAGTACATTTGGGGTGCACATCTTCAGTTGTCATACGTTAAAGAACCAGGTTTGACTCAAGGTGCGACTTCTATTTTTCATATTTTTTTGCCAATCTAGTCTCGATCGTTCTTCATCATGCTCAAACCTAAATCGGTATTAGTATGCTATCGTATAGGTACTCTTGACAGAAAAAATATCGTTCTGTTCAAGACCCCAACACCACCAATCTTCACGATTGGATAGATCAATCAGAATATTAATTATAACATGAGCCGTCTTCCTAGCAAAAGATATGGATATCAATTATATTTCACCGACTCATTCCACTATCACTTCTTAATCTTTTTCTCTCTCCTTCCTCACACATACATTCAAGGATAAATGAGTTTTTACACATAAAAATCAATACATGCATAAATTATCGTGTTAAGTCAACAGATTGTCCAAGCACATTGTGTGTCATATAACAACAATAAGAACAAACCATCCCCCTTACAAAATGTTTCAAGCATTGCTACCTTTGACTCGTACACATGATAACGTCCAAACGAGTTCTTTTATGGAGTTTATAGCATGAGAAATGTAAAGCAACTCCAATAATGAGTATAAGCATGCCCCATCAAACAATGAACATAAGCGTAAAGTACGAGATGAAATGAAGGAAAAGAACGGAAATAAAGTTAGGTAAAGGAGCTCTAAAAGATTATGGTCACACAAAGAAATGGAATAAAATGATCTACGATGCACACCTCTCTGTCTTATCACTGACCAAGTAGTTAGTAACTTGAGCTTGTGCATTATAAGAATCTAGCCATATTCGTTGCCCTCGTCTCTCGTGTTTAGTAATTCCCCCCTATATTTCTTAGGTAGGAGTTCAAACTTAGCGATATTTTGGATGAAAATCAGTTATGTAAACATGAAGGGTTTCAATTGAGGCCATCTTTATTCTAGTATAGCACTTATCTAATTTTTTTTTTTTTTTTTTGGTGTTTTGAGTTCAAATTTTTAATAACTCCTAAGAACTCTTGTGCATAACCTTCACTTAAAAAAAGAAAACATCTTCTTAAAACCAATTTTTTTTAAGTTTTTGTTTTTTGTTTTTTTTTTCTCTTTTAGAAATGACATCAACAAAAGCAAATACTGCCCATGCTAATATAAACAGAATAAAGATATGAATAGTGTAGACTGACTCAATAAAAATAAAGCAATATAATATCGACCATAAATTCGAATCAAGTACTGTCTAAACCACAAATAATACATAGCAGACAAAAAATAGGAAAAAAAAAACCCATAAATCATATAAAAAGATAGATAGTATCCCACCCCCAACTAAAATATTGCATTATCCTCGATGTAAGAAATGAAAATGAAAAACAAAGGACAATACTCACGAAAGGTCACTGTGGAGGTGACGGCGGTGGCTGAAAATGCCCCTGGCTCACATGCCAGTTATATATCTGTCGATGTATATCATACTGGTGCTGGACAAGGGACTCCACCCGGGCAAGTTCGTCGTCAAATCTTCCCATCCACGCTAATACATTCCTCTCGAAAGAAGAATAATAGAATCTGTGCTCGCATGCAGCTCCCTAATGGCTGGACTCTACAAGCGGCTCCATATCATCATCATAAAGAATATCATCAGCAGCATCGTCATCATCCATTTGATCATCGATAGCCTCCTCATCAGCAACATCATCATCATGCTTAACCTCCTCAGCCTACTCCTCTGCCTCTGCCATCTCTGCATCTCCCTCAGCCTGCTCTTCTACCGTTACTCTTCATTTCGGAAAATGAATACCAATAGATGAAAAACCCCATAGCGAAGAATTAGCAAATTTGCATAGCTCACTCGGCAGCTGTAGCTTCACCTTCTTGTTGTAAGGGAACATCAAGAAGTATACCTTCTCTCCTCTAATCATCTCCTTCTTTATCTTCTTTTTGAAAAGAAGATAAGTGAGGAAGAGTGAAGAATAAGGTGGCTGCTCCAACGGCTCCCGTCCCGTGAATATGATTACATATTCACTATGCATGGATTTTATTCCATCTTGGGTTTTGGATGCAGGGGTGACACAACACGTAACAGGAGATCATAGAGGGTTCATGAGATATCAAAAGATTTTTAAGGGCAGTCATTCTTTCTTCATGGGTAATAGCATGATAAAGAGCGAACATAACTTTTAGAGAGTGTCTTGCATGCACCGTGTCTTAAAAGTATTCTCGTTTCAGTTCAAGCATTAGCTTCTATTGGTTTTTGTTTTGTAATAGATTCGAACTCTATGGATATTATTTTGAATGGACACGGCTTTAGTAAAACTCACTTAATGGATGGTTTTTATGTTCTTGATATTAGTGATTTTGCTTCCACGATTTCCTGTTCCAAATCTTTTGTGAATTGGCATGCTTGACCAGACCATATTGGACAGGAAAGGATGACTAGGTTGGCTAGACGCGGCCTAATGGGGTTGCTCAACACAGTCGATCTTCCAACTTGCGAGTCGTTCTTGACTGGAAAGTAGTGCTCATAAGTCAAAGGCTTTGAGATAATTTCAACGCTACCTACAAGAGGTTGAAAATCATCTCGATAGAACTATGAAGGTTCTTAGGACTGATTGCAACGTGAATACCTGTCTGAGCAATTTAAACTACTCTGTGAGGAAAAGGAAATTAATGACTCATACGCCGCAACAAAATGGTGTTGCTGAGCCAACGAATAGTACATTTCTAGACATGGTAAGGAGTATGATGGCGCAAGCGAATTTCCCCTTATCTTTTTGGGATGATGCATTGTTGACTGCTTCCTACATACTAAACCGTGTACCGAGTAAGTTAGTGCCTGATACGCCATATAAAAGGTGGACTAGGTGTAGGCCTAGTCTAGGCGATATGTGACCATGGGGGTCTGCAGGATTTATGCGTATTCCTTTATTTTAGGTTTTAAAGCTGAACCCAAGAGGTTGCAAATGGATATTTATCAGGTATCCCGAGCACTCGAAGGGATATGTGATGTTATGCGAATAATCAGATGACTTTCCTAGCAAAGGCGAAGTGAAGAAGAATGTTCCACTCTAGGAGTTAGATATTGAAGATGTCACTACTGGATCGATCGACGAAGGTGGGGAATTAGCTCCTAATGTCGCCAATGATAGTAGTGAAGATGCTGATCCGAGTGGGAGCACTCTTATCGATGTTGTTCCCAGTAGGAGCACTGTAAAACCTATTTCCAGCGGGAGCTTACAAACTCCTATAGATATGAAAATTGAGCCTTCTAATCCTTCTCCATGAAAAACTAAGCAAAAGGTGTCCCACCCAAGAGGTTTGACGATGAGACTTTTATTGCTGAATTAGTAGAACATGATGAGCTATGAAATATTCTTGAGGAGCCATGAAATATTCGTGAGGCTCTCACATCGTCTAATGCAGTTGAGTGGAAAGTTGCTATGGAGGATGAGTTAGAGTCCATGAAAACGAATCAAGTATGGGAGTTAGTTGATTTTCAGTTGGGCGCTCTATGATTGAAAAAAATGGGTTTTCAAGATTAAGGCAAGCCTGATTGGATGATCGACAAGTACAAGGCACGTCTCGTGACAAAGGGTTTCACTCACAAGGAAGGTGATTATGACGAGACTTATTCTCATGTAGTGCTTATAAAGTGTGTGCGTCTTATTCTGACAATAGTAGCGCATTTAGATTTAGAATTGTACCAAATGGATATGAAGACTGTGTTTCTTAATGGGGAACTTGAAGAGGAGATTTATATGGCTCTGCCTTCAGGTTTCGAGGCTAGTGCATAACTATACGACTTCGCTTGACGCATAAAATTAATATTAAGTCCACCCACTCACTAAAAATTGATTAAATTAATATTGCAGTGGAAGTAAAGATTGATCCCACAAAGACGGTTGTTCAGCTAATTATTACTCTAATGTTACCTAGAATTGTGAAGTAAGTTTTTTTTTTTGGGGGGGGGGGGGGGGGGGGAGGGTTGTTGTTGTAAAGAAGGTAAGATTAAATAATAATAACTAAGAAAAGCAATTAAATTACTTAGCAAGGTATTTCTGGTTTGGTTGTAAAACTACGAAAGTATAGTGTAGGAAACCTTTATAATTCCATTCTAACATAGGAGATTAATCATTAACAACAAATGATGTGATTAATGTGTTGATTTCTTCTATGATTTTGGTTTGATTGTAAAATAAGAGTCTCTTAAATTACGTTGTTTAAATTGTTCACTATCAAATGAGACTGTATAATCAATCTAACCAAATTAATTCAACATACCAAAAGAGAATGTATATGTCAAACTAAATAAGGTTATATCAAATATAGAACAAACCAAACATGAATCAATAGAAAAAGATTTTTTTTATCAATTCACATGCAAAAGATTCTAATCAATTTATGACAAAAAAAAAATGTATCATATTTGATTAGATGCTACTAATATGACCAAATAAGAATGTGTCATTAGCATAATTAACACTCTAACATAACTTTGGTGATCAATCCAAGTCTAATTAGTTGTTAATTAGGTAAAGTTCAAACCTTTTCACATCATCATAAAATGAATAAATCTGATTTTAATTATATTAAGTCCATGATCTGATAATCCCTCTACTAGAACAATATTTTTAGGTCTCCTATTAAAGATCTACTCATTAATGAATAAATTAGACATCACAAATATGATTGAGACAACAAGTATGTGACACATCATCAAAAGAAAGAGATAAAGGTCTGTACTTGATTGAAGAACATCAATTAAAGTGATCCTTGAATCTCCAATTGAGTTACAACACCAGAAATCCGTAACCAAAGCTGAAAGCTCTATGAAAAACTCTAGATTTTGTGGCCTAAGATCTATCAAAAGCTTATAAAGCTAACCTATAACGCGGACAGAAAGTCTATATTTATAGAAAAATGAATAACATAAAGATATGTGCTGAAAAATCTGATTTTCGGATGAAATATGACAGAGATATCCCATCGTCACACCCGTGAGGAAGGCTGTCATGCCCGTGACAGTTGTGTACCGCTAAGATTTCTATCTGGTCGTTTGTCACGCCCGTGACAGACACAAGTCACCATCTAATCATCTTGTATCACTTTGAAACTCATCCAAACTTTTCTATTACACATAATATATCTCCAAAATATTATTTATCCCATAAATCAACAGCAAATGCATCATTTAGTCTTCATGTCTTCATATATTGGTCTTCACAACTTTGGTCGCTTTTTCATAACTCGTACAAAACATCTTCTCATGATCAAATCTATGATAAACAAACAAATAACGTACCAATGATCCAAAAACTAAACTAAGCGTAAACCATAAAGTAATGACACAAAATATAACTAAAACAAGAAATTAACTTAGAAAAACATGAGTGTTTTCATAGTCATCAGGTAACAAGGCCTGTTGCTAACGAGATTTCATTTATGGACTCAATCAGTCTTCAAGACAATGATATCTTCGCTTCCATCGAGCTATGCTTACGTCAAAGTTCATGGTCGTGGAAGAGGACCATTGTGTGTATGTGAAGCGCTCCAAGGAGAGTTTGCTCATATTCTCACACTATGTCGATGACATATTGATCGTCGAAAATGATAAGGATAGCATTATCACTAATCAAAAGTGTTTTTCCTCTCCATTTGAAATGAAGGACATGGGTGAGGCTCATTTTATACTCTAGATAAAAATCGTTCGTGATTGATCAAAACGACTCCTTGGAATGAGTTAACAAACTTATATTGAGAAGGTCTTAGAGCATTTTAATATGGATCAAGCCAAACATAATGACATGCCATTTGAGAAGAGTGCTACACTCTCCCATGATCATTGTCCCCAATCCAATGCAGAAAGACATAAGATGTCTTCCATTCTTTAGGTGAGTACAGTCGGGGATTTGATGTACGTTGTGGTGTGTATTAGACCCGATATATACTTCTCGATAAGTTTGGTGAGTCATTTTCAAACCGATCCTGGTCTCGAGCATCGGAAAACTATGAAGCATATTTTGAGGTATTTGTAGGATATTTCCGATTATATGCTATACTTTCAAGGAGGAGAGTTTTGCCTATGAGGATATGCTAACACGAATTAGGTCGTGGACCTAGATGAGCGCAACTTCATGTCAGCCTATGTGTTTACATTGAATGGTGGAGCAGTATCTTGAAGCAACAAGAAGCAGACTTACGTTGCTCTATCCACCATGGAGTATATTGCTTGTAGTACAACTGCGCAAGAGGCTGTTTGGTTGAAAAGGTTCTTTGAGAGTTTGTTGAGCACGGAAAACTCCAAACATATGGTTATATTGCATAATGATAGCATGTCTGCCTATAATCAAAGGTACCATAGAAAGACAAAACATATTGAGACAAGATATCACTTTATCAATGTTTTAGTTGAGTAGAAGAAGGAGATTACATTAGAGTATTTAGCTAGTAGCTATATGTTAGGGCTTTAGTTACGCAACAAGTTCGAAACATGGGGCTTCATAGGCCTTAATCATACTGATAGGAATGTGCAATCCCTCAATTTGTATAGAAATTGATGTAACAAAACTGAGATGTATTTGTTATAATGTAGTTGGTGTGTTTAGTCTAGAAATCAAGTAGGTAGTTGCAGTTTAGGTTAGATGCCAGTGAGCAGACGGTTGCAGATGTATAGACATCATGTAGACCACAAGATACAGACTTCTATAGAGGACTTTGGATGAACGACTATTGCATTAATAAGAAACAAAAGACGTCAAAGTCTCCAGGATCTAAGGATGGAGCTTGCAGACAAGGATCAACACAGAATGTATCAAAGTACAGCAGAACTAGGTGCAGACCAAAATTACAGCAGAGACTGAGTGCAGACTAGAGTTGCAGTATGGGATGCAGACTAAGGTTGCGGCATAGACTAAGTGTAAACTGAAGGTTGCAGTAGACTGAGTGCAGGAGAGGATGTTGCTAGTGGTTGGGTCAAGGTTAGGAGTCAGTCAATCGAGAATTTGAGTTAAAGTAGCAACGGCACAAATTCTGGTTATAGTGGACTGTCAGCATCAGGAATGAGATGGTGGGGAACACTAGTGACAAAGTGTCATTCCAGGAACAGTGCGTTGTTTGTCAAAGGTTCGTTCCTTGAGCCTTTAAAAGGGATGCAAGACATTGTCCTAGATGGACCAAATACCCCAATGATGCCAGATCCAAAGGATTCAACAATAGAAGTACAACGACCAAAATCTCTCTGGTCCAGAGAAGACTGGGATCTAGAGATGGTTGGAAGAAAAGCTCTAAATCAAATATTCAAATCCCTAGATGACAACATGTTTGAAATTATGGTTTATACCAAGACAGCAAATGAAGCATGGGAGGCTCCACTGCTAAGAAACGAAGGAACAAATGAGATGAGGGAGAACAAGAAGGATGTATTGATACAACAATATGAACTGTTCTCAATGGGATCTGATGAGAATCTGACCACCTTCTTTGAAAGATTCAATGTTCTCATCAGCAATCTCAAAACCTTAGGAAAGACTTTCGAAAACAAGGAAGTCAACCTAAAGTTCGTGAGATCTCTTGGTGAAATCTGGAATACAAAGACAACTGCTATAAGAGAATCTAGAGATCTTACAAAGATGTCCCTGGCTCAACTCTATGGTGTTCTGCATACATATAATCTTGAAGTAGAGTAGAAGAAGCATATTGATGATGCAAGAAAGAAAACCTTGGCTTTCAAAGCTCAAGAGGATTGATACCTCGTCTGCAAGTGAAGAAGATCTATCAGAAGAACTGGCACTAATGGGAAAGAAGTTCAAGAAGCTATTTAAAAAAAAGAACCTTCAAAAAGAAGTTTCCCTTAAAAACCAAAGATGTAGAAAAGAAAGTCTGCTATAACTGTGAAAAACCAGGACACTTTGCTGCTCAATGCAGTCGATCAACCTAAGACTCGTTTGCACCAAAGTTCAAGAAGGACCACAACAAGGTCACCTCTGGAAGAAAGGAAAGAGGCAAGGCTTATGCAGCAAAGACATGGAGTGACACAGACTCTGATGATGAAGATATCATGTCAAATGCTCAGCTATGTCTCATGGCCAAAGAAGATGAACAAAAGCAGGTATTTGATCTCTCTGACTCAGAGGCCACCATAAAGGAATTAAAAGAAGTACTTCAAGAAACCTCTGAAAGCTTTATTCCCCGTTTAAAGGAAAATAAAGAAAATCTTAAGCAAATTGCAATTCTTAAAGAGAAATGCAATTTAAATGAAGAGACTAGCAATAGCCTAATCAATGCTCAAGATAAGCAGAAGGAAGCAAATGAAAAGGTGAAACTTCTCAATACAGTAGTGGAAACATTGAGCTTCAAAAGCAAGTAGATGCTTGGAATGGAAAGAGCTTAGATCTACAAAAACTGATCAACACAGGTCAATCCTCCCATGATAAAACTGGGTTGGGATACAATGACTGTTTGAACAACAATACAGATAAAAAGGTCACTACCAAGGAAGTTGAGCAGACCACTTCAAAAGTTCTACAGAAAAAGAACATTCCTACTGTAGGAGGTGTGTAGAAGAAGAATGTCTCTACTGCAGCATATGTGCATAAGAGCCAACACACTGCTGCACAAATTGTGCAAAACAGTAAGAGCTCTACTGCACTACCAGTACTGAGAAAAACCAATATGCTCAAGAGATCTCTACTGCAAAGCAGGATCTCTACTGCTCACCCTCAAAAGAATTGGAGCAGATTACTAGTACATGCTTATGATCAATATAATAACAAGCAGAAGGTAGGAAAATCAAAAAGAGAATTTAGTAAAAGGTCTTATGAAGCTCAGCATACACCTAACTACTCAATATGGAATAACTTCTCAAGATCAACTTGGAGAAAACCATATTCGAGACACACTTTCTCATGTCAAGAGTAGCAGACTAAGTGTAGCAGACCACTAAGAAGAATAAGACCAAAGGTCTACTGCTTTACCTGTGGCAAAATCAGCCACAAATCATTTGAATGTTAGAACTCACTCAAGAAGATAATTCAAGTGTGGATTCCAAGAGCTAACCAATAAGGACCCAAATGAGTGGGTATAATGTACAAGCTCGCCATGTTTTCATTACAGGAAAAGAAAAAGGGCATATCGTACTTGGACAGTGGATGCTCAGGACACATGACAGGAAACCAATCCAACCTTGAAGATTTCAGAAAAGAACAAGGACCTCTTGTCATATTTGGAGGAAGAAAGGCAGGTACAACTAAAGGTTATGGAACCCTTGGTACAAGTTCTTTAATCTTTAAAGATGTTGCTTATGTTAAGGGCTTAGAACATAACCTGCTATCTATTAGTCAATTATGTGATAAAAATTATGATGTGTCATTTACTTATGATACATGTCAAATAAAAGATAAAATCTCATAAGAAGTCAAATTACTAGGAAATAGAAAAGGAAACATATATGCAGTAGAATTTGATTCATCACAATCAGAACAAATTACTTGTTTCTACACTAAAGAAGCTGAAGATACAAATTGGCTATGTTACAAAAGATTAGCTCATCTTAACTTCAAAACTATAGCAAGACTATCCTTAGAAAACCTAGTAAGAGGGCTCCCATAAATAAAATTTTAAAAGGATAAACTATGCAGACCATGTCAGGAAGGAAAGCAGACTAGGACAAGCTTTAAACCCTTAAACTTCTCAGAATCAATTAGGATTTTTGAACTGTTACATATGGATCTATTTGGTCCAGTTGAGATAGAAAGCTTAAACAGAAAAAGGTACACTCTAGTTATAGTAAATGATTACTCCAGATATACTTGGGTAATATTCCAACATAAAAAGAGTGAAACATGTAGCCTACTGACAAGGTTTCTTAGACAGATCCAAAATGAAAACAGAATAAAAGTAATCATAATTAAAAGTGATCATGGTACTGAGTTTGATCAGACTGGAATAGATGTCTACTGTAATGATCATGGAATTAAACATAACTTCTCAGCACTAAGAACACCCCAACAAAATGGTGTAGCTGAGAGAAAGAATAGAACACTGACAGAGGCAACTAGAACAATACTATCTAATGCAAACTTATCTAAAAGCTTCTGGGCAGAAGCAGTAAACACAGCTTGCTACACTCAGAATAAATGCACAATTCACAAGCTTTATAAGAAAACCCCCTATCAATTGTGGAAAGGAAAGGCACCAAGTGTTAAAAATACTTTCATGGCTTTGGATGCATTTGCTATATACACTACAATGATAAAAACTATTTACAGAAATTTGATCCTAAGGTAGATGAGGAAACCTTCTTAGGATACTCAACAAACAGCAAAGCATTTAGAGTGTATAATAAAAGAAAGCAGACTGTTGAGGAGTCAGTTCATGTATCGTTTAACGAAAAAGAAACATTCACAAGGGGTGCAATTGTAGTTGGTGAGGAATGTGCATGCAATGAACATGCTACAGAAGAGGTCAATAATACTGTAGACAAGGAAAAGTCGTCTACACATAATGACACTATAGTAGAGGTAGTAGAACAACCTCAATAACAATTGGAATCTAATAAACAAGACAAAGGAAGATGGATTAATGCACATACACAGGATGACATTATATGGACTAAAGCAAGCACCTAGGGTATGGAATGAAACACTTTCAACCTTTCTCTGTGAAAATAAATTTGAAAGAGAAAAGGTAGATACTACTCTTTTCTTAAAGATGCATAAAGAACACATATTGTTAGTACAAATCTATGTTGATGATATTATATTTGGATGCACTAATGATAAGCTTTGTGAAAGATTTACAGAACTAATGAAATCCAAATTTGAATAATAGGATCATTATTATACCTTACAATGTATAGGAAAGAAAATAAACCAAACAATGTATAGAGGAATAATAAGATCATTATTATACCTTACTGCAAACAGACTAGACATTCAATATGCAGTTTATGTCTGTGCAAGATATCAATCTGATCCCAAGGAATCCCATTACACCACAGTAAAGAGAATCCTAAGATATCTAAAAGGAACTCCAAATCTTGGTGTATGGTATACTAGGGAATCAAATGTACAGTTGAGAGGAAGAGCATAAGTGGATCATGTCAATTCATTGGAGCAAGGTTAATATCATGGTTCAACAAGAAGCAGACTACTGGGTCTATCTCTACTACAGAAGCCAAATACATTGCTACTGAAAGCTGTGCTGCACAAATACTATGGCTAATGTCACAACTTGTAGATTATGGTATAATACTGTCTAAAATCTCTATATTTTGTGACAACATGTCTGCAATGGCTATTTCAGAAAATCCAATTTTTCATTCAAGAACTAAGCACATTGATGTCAGATATCATTTTATCAGAGATTATTTGCAAAAAGGTCATATCAAATTGGAATACATTCCAAAAGAAAAATAAGTTGCAGACATTTTTACAAAACCTCTTAATGAAAACAAGTTTTTTCAATTTCGTGGAGAATTGGGTATACTTGATTTAAAGAAATAAAACTTGCCAAAATGCTTTACCGCTCTACTCCATGTGTAGAAAGAAGACTAGCATTTTTGCAGACTAGCAATGTTGCTATACTGCTTAGGTAACAAGTAGAGTGCAGACTAAAATCAATGTTGCTCTGCTACATCTATTTTAGAAAACTAAATCCGTTTTTAAAACTTTAAATAACTGCTCTCCTAAAATAACGCATAACGGTCAAATGATGACTGTCACTCCGTAAAGGCTAGAAAAAGCATTGATAACGGTAATATTCTTCAAACGAGTATAAAAACTGTAGATTTTCAATTAGAAAATCACTTTTCTCTCCAATCACTCTCTCTCTCACTCTAACGAAAGCTCAAACTCTCTCTCTCTCTCTCTCTCTCTAAACTCTTGAGCGTTCTACTACATTAAATCGAAACCTTACCTTCTTGAAAAATACTTCAAAATTCGATTTCTAAAACACCGCAATTCTTTCAAATTACTTTGAAAATGGCAACACACCATCAAGTTCATCAAAGAAAAGCCATAAATCCTTTGAATCTCAGAGGAGTGCTACAAAAAGGATTGAACTTCAAACAGGTGTAGTGTTTGATTTCAATTCAATTCGCGACGAGCAAGAAGGTTGGAATCAAGTCTTTTTGTGAACATACAAGCAGCATATATGATGATGAAGTTATGGACTTCATCAAAATGAGGCAAGTTGCACACAATCTGGAGCTAATTTCCTACACCCCTACTGCACGAGGAATCTCAATCCACGTTAATCTTGACGACCTTGCACAATACTTCAACCTTCCAAATGAAGATTCAAGGGTCTTTTCACCAGACGTTGTCAAACTGCGAAGGCAAGCAATGCTCAGCCAAGAAAGATGGAATTAAGGGATAAGAACAATGAAGAGATTCTTATCAAAAGAGCACAAGTTACTTGCTGACATTGTGAAGAAGGTCATTCTCTCCAGAGAATACAACAAGGATCAGATAACCACTGATCAATAGGAGATCATGTGTGCAATTCTCACAAAAACAAGAGTCAATTGGGCCAGTTTACTCATGTATCAACTTGCTAGATCAGTAAAAGCCAGACAACCGCTATTCGGAAGGATAATCAGCATCCTTCTCAAACAGAAGGAAGGCCATGAAACCAGTCCAAGAAAATCAATGTCAAGAAGATGGGCAAAGTGCCCACAGGACTCCCAAAGAAGCCTGCAGACCATCCACAGAAGCCTGCAGAAGTGCAGACAAGTTGGAAGGCCATGCAGACAACTATCGTAGTGCAGACAACTGCAGTACAGACACGGTCTGTAAAGAAGCAGATCAAGAAGATGCCAGCTCAATAAAAATAAAAGAAACCAAGAGTAACAAAGAGGAAAATCATTGTGGACACCTCCGACGAAGAAAATGAATCCTACAAGCCTACTACAAAACCAATCACTATGGAGGAAGAGGAAACATAGTCTGCAATCGTGCAGAGTGAGGAAGCCATTGAGCAGTCTGGAATATTGCAGACTGGGCAAATAATTGAGCCATCTTCCTCAAGAATCTCACCGAAAGTGCCAGAAATTGCCGCTCTTCATGATGCAAATATGGCAATTCAATTCCTGAAGGAAGGAGGAGATGAAAATCTAAAATACTTGATCTTGGAAGCTCAAATAAGGTTTCAGGAGATAAGAGAAGGTGCTCAAGCTGAGTTTAGACAAAGGCTTGCTACAGTAGGCTATACCCATGATAAAATAAGGGAAATCGAGGCCAAGATGTCAATCCTGCAGACGGAACCAACCCTAGTTACCTCTGCTGCACCTACTCTCACTATCAGACCTCTTGCAGCAGAGCCAACAACGACAACAACAATTGTTCCATTCTTAGGCTGTGGAATAGAAACTTCAATAATTGCATATGACCAACCAACCACTGCAACTGTCGCATGGACAACAACAACATCCACAACTCAGGAAAGGCCCTCTCCTAAGAAGATCATTGAAACAGTAATGCAGACGATCAAGGCAGTCGAAGCAAGTCTACTACAGCAAAAAGTCAAGGACACTCAACTGCTTGCAGAAAGAAAACAAGAAAAGATAAAGAAGAAGGCCCAAAGCGATAAATTGATTCAGAAGTTCGTGTCACAGCATAATCTACCCATCAAGAGACCAATACAAACACCAACACCAACCCCAAAGGCATCTGCAAGGACAACCACTTCAAGAAGAACAACAAGGTTTGCAAGACCAAAGTTGATTCCCCAAGGACCCAAAACACTATACCAGATCAATCCAGACCAATCCCAGACATTGATTGGCGACATAACTGGAATGACAGAAGGGGAGATTCATCAACTGGTTGAACTTCAAAAGAAAGAAGTAAGAGGGTCAACAAGACCCAAGGAACTTCACTTTCTGATCAATGGAGCTTTTGAATACAAGGATTCCTCATTGAAAACCAAAAGACTAAGACATGCCCTCCTCAGACACATTGAGTTTATGAACACACCAGAAATCGAAGTAGAGCTCAAAAGGATCTTGGAAAAACATGTCAAAGCTGCCACTGAGGAGATATATGAATATCTCTCTCGACCTGATTTGGAAGAACATCAACCATCAAGTGATGATGGAGGTGATAAACCATAACCAGACCTTCATGATGATGAAGATGACATCATTGACCAAGTGGCTGTTGAAGGAGTACAAGTGCAGACTAATCAAAATAAGTCAGTAGAAGAAACTCCTGCAGCAGAGGAAACTTCTGCAGCAGAAAAACCTCTTGCAGCAGAGGAAACTCCTGCAGCAGCAGAAGTTGCAGAAGAGATGTCTGTAGCTGAAAGAAATATTCCTCCAACAAAAGAACCAACAAAAGTAGCACCACCAACTGCAGATGAAGGTCATGCTGAGCTCTCCATTGATGAATCTGTTGCAAAAACACCACTGATCCTTGCTCTTATAGCAGAAGAGGCACATGATACTGCTGTAGATGAAGGAAAAACCGCTCAACAACACACAGAAGAACTCTCTGATGTTGAAGAAGACTCACCTATAGCTGATGTCACATCCATAAAAGTCCCCACAAATGTAGAAGAGTTCACTATCCCTACAGCCGAGACAAATGATACAGACAACTTTAATCTAGTTGCAACAGAGGAACAACAAGCAACTCCATCTTGCGATATTCAACACATCTTTGTTTACTCCACCATCTGTATTTGGGCTAGCCCAAATGGCACCAAATGTACCCTCTACAGTCCTGGAGTCATTTTATAGTGATACTGAGACAAAACAAATGACTCCAACTACAGTCAAAGACCTCAAGAAAGCGTTTGAGGAACATGAAGTTCAGATTCTCTGTATTCAACCTCATCAACAAGGCGAAAGAATCCCTTCTTCAACCTCAGAAGACACCACACAGTACAGACTGTGCCAGCTTGACCAAGAAACCTATGGAATGCACTCATGGATCAGGACTGCTTTCCACGATCTACTCGAAACTCTAGAGCCAATTGCAGTAGACTTAGCTGCAGAAAAGGAGATTAGAAAAACAACTTTTGACGATTTTTGAGAGACAGTAAGGAATCTAGTAGCCGGAGTCATTGATTAGATGAAGCAAAACAGATCAGTGAATTTTCACAATCAAAGAGTCAACACCTCCAACTTCAACAAGTTCAAGGGGCAACAAACTTCTGAACTACGAAAGCTCCATGATGCTATGAAGACCACCAAGTAGCAGATTGATGAGCATATGCGAATCAATGACATCAAATTTGGTTTCCTCGAAACCAAATTGCAAGTAGTTGAGAGAAATATCTTTTCTAAACTCAAGGGCGTCCGCACTGCTCTTGAAGCACTAACCTCTACCCTAAATGCCAATAAAAAGGGGGAGAAACTATATGAAGCAGAGTAGTAGAGGTCTAAGCCTGTAGACGAGCAGCAGCAGAGGCAGCAAAGGATCCCCTCTAAGACTCAGGGGGAGAAATCTTCTACAGCAAAGAGGAAAAGTTCCTCTGAGCAAGGAAAGGAGCCCAAGAGGTCTAAGCATCATAAGGAAGAATCCTATGAAGAATGCAGAGGACACTTCAGAAGAGATTCAGAGGACAGGAATCAAAAGCACATCAGAGAAAGTGAGGAAGAACAAAGATACAAACGCAGCAGAGGCAAAGAGCATCAAAGGTAAAACTCAGATTGCTCATTTTTTATTTTATTTTAATTATGTTGTTATGAACAATGTAGTTTAGTTGAACTTAGTTTCAACAAGTTGTACTTAGTTTGTAAGAAAAACTAGTGTACATGTTGTATTACATAGGAGTTTTCGTTAGCATCAATTTAGGGGGAGATTGATAGGAATGTGCAATCCCTCCATTTGTATAGAAATTGATGTAACAAAACTAAGATGTATTTTTTATAATGTGCAATCCCTCAAGTAGGCAGTTGCAGTCTACATTGGATGCCAGTGAGGAGACGATTGTAGATGTATAAGCATCATGCACACCACCAGATACAGACTTCTACAGAGAACTTTGGATGAACAACTATTGCATTGATAAGCAACAAAAGATGTCAAAGTCTCCAGGATCTAAGGACTCAGCTTACAGACAAGGATCAACACATAATATATCAAAGTGCAGTAGAAGTGGGTACAAACCAAAGTTACAGTAAAGACTGAGTGCAGACTAGAGTTACAGTATAGGATACAGACTAGGGTTGCGACAGAGACTAAGTGTAAACTGAAGGTGGCAGCAGATTGAGTGCAACAGAAGATGGTTGCTAGTGGTTGGGTCAAAGGTCAGGAGTTAGTCAATTGGGGATTTGAGTTAAAGTAGCAATAGCACAAATTCTGGTTATAGTGGACTGCCAGCATCAGGAACGAGATGGTGTGGAACACTAGTGGCAAAGTGTCATTCGAGGAACAGTGTGTTATCTGCCAAAGGTTCGTTCCTTGAGCCTTTAAAAGGGAACCGGTGAAGCTTATTGAGTAGTGCTGTTGAACAAATATTGAAAGGCAAAGAGTGCAAAGCAATCTAAAAATTCAGAGATTACTCAAGAAAGCTATATCGAGAAGATACAGTTGAAAGTGTCACTAGTCTGTAGAAGAACAAGTCTTACAGCAGAGTCCAGAGTTTGGATTTATGCAAAGCATCTAGGTTCTTTATCTTTTGTACAAGTTAGACAACTTGTAAAACGGAAGTTTCTTGTAAGCTCAAACAAGAAGATAGTGATACTCACCTCTTGGTTTGACAACACCGGTCACCAAGGGAAGACTGGACTAATATCTCGATTATCATTTGATATCGAGTGTCTGAACCAGTATAAATATTATGTCTATTTATTTCTTTTACTGCATTGATATTTAGAATTGCTTCTAACAAATCATCACAGTAAAAAAGGGATAAACTCAAATAGTTACAAATCTCTACTACAGACTACCAATTGTCATCTGCAGACTACTTGAGTAGTTTGCATAGAACAATAGTCTGCACAGAATAAGTATTCCGCATAAAAGGATCATTAAAGTCTTATTCAACGTATTCACCCCCTCTCTAGGTTGAAACTCAAAACTTACATATACCTTTTGATATGTATTCTTTTCTTTTTTACATTGATGACATATAATAATTAATGTATTTCTCGATTTATAAATTGTTTGAATCTTTTTGGTATAAATTTTGGCATTGATGAGCAGCGAACAAGGTTGAAACCAATTGGTCCATTTAACCAAGTGCTAATATATTAGAATGATCTGGGATCATTGGACTATGATTTGGTCACCTTTACTGGGTTAGGATGAGGTCGATGGATCAATCATGGGTACTGCTTTCCAAGCCCACGCATGCCTTATTGGTTAGTCGGATTCAATGCCCATGATGAGAACCGTTGTGGAGGGTGATCAAAGAATTGGAGTAGAGGGATGATCATTCTGGGAACGATCGTCCTAGGTCCGTATGGTGTAGAGTTGGATTTTATGTAGGACACGCACTCGAGGTACTCGCTGGGATATGATGTGTTCGAGGCTCCACCATAACATCTGTTCAGATCTAGACGTGCTTGCGGCATTTAGCGCATAGAGGATTGATGGATGTCCTTGTTTCCATCTTTCGATAAGATCTACACATTTCTCCATCCTTCTACATTCGAGTGCACAATATGAAGTAGAGTTTTCCGTGTTGATTCTATGATTGTATTCCTTATGGTCACCACATATTAGTGCGGGTTGGATTAAGGTACTTTTAGGAATGTAGCGGTAACCAGTACGGCCACTGCCAAGGCAGAATACGCCCGACGCCGCCTATTTTTCACCTCGCCTAGACTCGCCAGAGCCGAAGTTGACCACCAGCCACCGGTGACGTCTTTCCCCATCAGATCCGGAGCAACTTGGACATCGTAATGCCTTCACCACCTTCCGACCAGGCTGGATTCAATCTCGTTGTCAACCCTATGACCAGATCAAACCACACTTGACCCCCGCCAACCTTTCTCGGTGCTGGAAAACACCAGGGAACACCGGATTCGACCTCCCTGTCTGTCGACGATAGCTCCGAAGTCACTGTTCCCCACGGTTGACCTTCCCTATCCTTCACTGTCGGCCAACCCTCGACCTTGCTGGCCTTCGTTGGCCTCGCTGGAGGTGTTCCACCAACTGGTAGTCAGATTCCTGCTTTCATCGGCATCGTGTCTTGTCTTCTTCAGGAGTCTCCCCTAACAGAGGAAGGAAGGGGATGGTTTCCCCTCCTGTTAGGTTTTGGGGGATACTTAATGTTTTATATGTGTGTATTATATTGTATACACATGCATATAAACATTGTTTGGATTAATATGTTAAGGTACTCATGATAATTATATTATTAATATAGGTGCGATGAATATTGAACAAACAGGATTGAGTGTGCATTGGATTTTGTAACTCTTTGATTTTAATCATGATCAGGTAACACACATCGTTACCTTAAATTAAATGTTTCGGTGTGTGTGACTTGATTTTTATGATTGTTTAATCATAGACTTGCATGTTAAATAAAAGAATAAAATCTTGATATTTTTTACCTTCTTGTATGTTGAATTGTATGCTTAAATGGGTAACGATGCAATCTGTAGAATATTATAAATTACAATAAAATTCCTTAATTTCCGAATACTGTTTGATCCAGATGTATGATACCGTGTTCTGGTTGCATAATATTTTTATAATGAACTATTAATCCTGAAAAACAATAGAGAACGTTATAAAAATACCTCAGCCATATGAAATTAGGAAACGTCATGACAATCATCTGCTATATATGGAATTAATATAATTAATTTAATGTTACATTCATGAAATCCGTAATTACGAATGCCATGACAGTTACCTACTGTACATGGAATTAATGTAATGAATTTCTTGTTCCATGCTTGAAATCCTGAATTACGAACACCATGGTAGTCACATGCTATACATGGAATTAATGTAATGAATTTCATGTTACATGCCTGAGAATCCTGAAAACCTGAACATGAAGAAATTCCTGTAAATAACAATGATTGGGAGAGTTACGGTTACATGACTACTTAGGGAGGGTGTAATATACCTTTTCGCGTGCACGCAGCGGCATCAAGTGATGGTCGTGTTTGGTTAAAAATAATCATCCTGGGTCAACTACAGAGACCATAAAGCTTGTTTAATTTTTCCTAGTACGACCGTATTAGGTAACATATTAAATTCTTGTGATAACTTTCCCCATGTCATCAACTTGTAAAAATCATGAGGATCACTACAACTTGACATGAAATGCATAAAGAGGCTTAAAAGTTTAAATAAAGGCCAATAGTAACGGAACAAGGATTAACGTGATTAACTTTAACTATTATTCTAGACATGTTTATATATTCCTATTTGGCATATGATTGCTCGGTTTTGTTTGCATAGAATCCTGTTTGTGCATGGGAAACACATGATATAATAAGCATACCGGACCCCTGAAATGGGCTGGGCATTCGAGCTCATGGTTATGTGTTTGTTTCAGGTAATAAAGGATCGTAGAATGGTTATGTGTTACGTAGCAACGATGATTAGATTTGACTTTCTGTAATATTTCACTTATATTTCCGGGCACTTGGTTTTACATGTAATTTATGACAATGTAAGTTGGATATTTCTTGTTAGTTTCCTATGTTTCTGATACTTAAACCCTTGTAATCTTATCGCCTTTCTTCAAATGAACTTTGGAGCTACGGTAACGCCATGTGTCTGGCAGGTATTAGACAGGAAATCCAGGGGCATTACAGAATGGTATCAGAGCGTGGGTTTAAGAAAGGAACATGAGATACTAACTAGCAAACAATTCAAGTTAGGAGTTATGGGTAGGAATCTGACCATGTACTTGTTAAATAAGGAATGAGTGATATGGTTGATATATTTCTTGGAATGAAGTTATGCGACCACTTGTACCTTGTAATTAAGTGATTCTGGTGATTGACTTAAGAATAATATTTCGCAGGTCGGGGAAATAAAAGTCTAGCCAAATATCGTTAAAACCAGTGTGGTAAAGGATTCCGCGTTTTCTACTGTGGGATGACTTATATCGGCATTTAGAAAGAATGCCGGGTTATAAGGGCTTTGAAGAAGATTTATGATCTATTAAGGCATCCGATATATCAAGCAGCGATAGTTTTACATACCTTACCACATTATGGGAGATTCTTAATGCTCAAAACTAAGTATGACAACCTCTTCATGGGTGAAGTACCAAATAAGGAGGAATATTTCGTGAATGGAAAATGATAGATCAATGGAAGGAGGTTGTGTCAAGAGATCTGAAACTAAGAATTAAACCAAAAGTGGGGTCATCCTAACTATGAGCAAAATTACAGGAAGTACTTACAAGAAGAGAAGCTTGTTGGAAGACTAGTCTAAAGGATTTTTCTAGAATTATGAGTTTGAAGTTAAAATATAATGAACAAGTAGCATACGAGATTCTAGATAGCTAGTATAATAAACGACCATTGTGAAGGTCATACTAGATTCCTTTGGATATTATGCACTATTTTCTGATGATTATGTGGTGATCAATAAAAGTTGTTTCATTTCCTAAACCTTGATTGCTTGAGTGATACCTAGTCCCTGACATGTTCCATCCCGAGCCTGATATGATAATAATTCCTGAGCCTTACGAGATTTTTTTTAAAATAATATACTTGAAAATGGAATTTCAAGCGTGAAATGAATGATATCAAACCTGAAAGAAAGTATGCTTGAGATTGATAAATGTGTTATTTTATTCACGAAGACGTGTCCTAAAATTATTTGGACGTGGTCCAAAATCAGAATGCTCCGCCTGTAGAAGACGGAGAAGAAGTTGAACAACAAGGCTCTTACACTGAGTCAATAGGACTTATAAATATGCTAGACGATGCACAACCTGTATTGGATAATGCATCTGCTATTGGTAATACACCTCCTATGGACGCATCTTTGATGAATGCTATCCAAGCCCTGGTAGGGGAGCTAGCAAGGAAAGCAAAAAAGGAAGCTGAAGAGCAAGGAGCTGATGGTGACAAGTATCTCTATCGACTAAATACCTATCGCCTAAGTGCTTCAATGGTGAAGGAGACCCGGAAAACATTGTAGACTGGTTTAGAAGTTTTGAGAAGTTACTAGATATAATTCAGTGTCCTAATAACTTAAGGATCACTTTTGCTTCGTACTATCTCGAAGGCGAAGCTAACGCCTGGTGGAGCACTGCTGAGGAAAGGACCGAAGAGGAAGGGTTTGGATGGGTGGACTTCAAGGCTGCAATTAGAGAAAGATTCTACCCTGAATCTCTCTAAGCTGAGAAAAGGAATGAGTTCCTCAACTTGAAACAAGGAACTATGACTGTGTCGGAGTATGCATCGAAATACACGAACCTGTTGCGATTCCAACAAGCATTCTATGCAAAGGATGCAGAAAACCAAAGACAAAGCTTGGCTCCGCAAACCTTTGTGACCTATCAAAAGATGTAAGATGGAGCACTGAAACTCGAACGTGCTATTCTTGATCGGGATGATAGTTAGGGGCAAGGCTTTAAGAAGAGGAAAACTGGGTGGAACACGCAAGCTGATGGATCAAACTTGAAGGTTGTTGGTAACGCCTCAAGCCAGAGGAAGGGAGCACCTTCACAACAGAGTAGAGATACCCGAAGATTCTCTAAGGCACCCCCCATCCCCCCAGCCAGCAAGTGACGCATGGAATGAGTCCGAACACTATAGGTGGTAGCCAGAGCAAAACCGCAAGCAATATAAAGTGTCACAACAATGGAAAGATCGGACATTACGCTAGAGATTGTACGACCGCTTCAGGAGCATATTATCATTGCGGTGACTTGGGACATAAACTATCTACCTGCCCACAGAGGAACGACAAACCGAGTGACAATACTGGGAAGCCTTCTGCTTCAGGTTAGTTTGTGGCCTAATCTTCGAATCCGTCCGTTAATCAAAACGCCAAGGGAAAACAACCATTTGGACGAGTCTACATGATGAACCCTCAGGGAGCTCAAGATGAATTGGCTTGAAAGGCATAAGACAGTTATGGATTGTGATAAGAAAACAATAAAGCTACAGAGTTCAAAATGAGGAAGATTAAT
Source organism: Drosera capensis (assembly GCA_001925005.1). Lineage (NCBI taxonomy): Eukaryota > Viridiplantae > Streptophyta > Magnoliopsida > Caryophyllales > Droseraceae > Drosera > Drosera capensis. The sequence continues at coordinate 7,845 of LIEC01001699.1, read as the reverse complement.
TTTTCATGGGGAAGGATCAAGACCTGATTTGCAGATAGTGTATGCTATGGCAGCGAGCAAACTTCTTAAGAAAGGGTGTCAAGGTTTCTTATGGAGTCAAACGAAGATTTGAGTTAAAGCAATAACGACACAAATTCAGGAGTTAGTGGACAACCAGCATCAGAAACAAGATCGTGGGGGACACTAGTTGCAAAGTGTCAACATCAGAAACAGTGTCATGCTGAAAGGTTCGTTTCCTTAGCCTATAAAAGGAAACCATTGAAGCTCATTGAAGTAAGGTTGTTGAATAAGGTTGAAAGGCAAGAGTGCAAAAGCAATCAACATTCAAAGATTACTCAAGAGATCTGAATCGTGAAACACAGTAAAGAGGGTTCAGTAGTCTACAAAAGAACAATATTTGTAGGAGAGTTCAGGATACTGAATTAGTGCAAAGATCGGGGGGTCTTCATTTTTTTTACAAGTTGTTTAGCTTGTAAAATGATTTTGTCTTGTAAACTACACAAAAGAAGAGAGGGATACTCATCTCTTGGCTTGACTACACTGGTCACTAAGGGAAGACTGGACAAAGCTCTTGTTTATCAATTGATAACAAGTGTTTGAACCAGCATAAATACTGTGTCTCTTACTTGCTTTCATTATATAGTATTTAGAACTGTTAGAAATCAACCTTCACAGCCAAACAGAGGAAAATTCCAAGAATTAAAGTCTCTGCAGCAGACCTTGAAGTGTTAACTACATACCACCCAAGTGACCTGCATAGAACAGTGGTATGCAAACACATAATCTGGTGCATAAAACTTGCTAAATTTTGAATTAACCTATTCATCCCCTCGCTAAGTTATATCTTAACAGTTTGTGGAAAGAAAATTTCATTATCTCCTTTGCAAAGAAGTTACTAACAGTTTTTTTTTTTTTTTTTTGTGAAAAACAATGGCATCACCAAAGTTACCCAAGTGTCCTAAGAGTGAAGAACCTCGATTATGCTCATTTGACAAGTTCAACCATTGGAAACTAAGGATGCTTGCACATCTCAATTCATTAGATGAAAGAATGCAAGACATCATCTTTGATGGACCACATATTCCAATGATGCCAGATCCAATGGATCCAATGAAAGAAGTACAAAGGCCGAAGACTCTTTGGACGAAAGAAGACTGGGATTTGGTGTCAGTTGATAGAAAAGCACTAAATCAAATATTCAAATCCCTTGATGACAACATGTTTGAAATAGTGGTTCATACAACCACTGCAAAGGAGGCATGCGAAGCTCTACTACTAAGGAATTAAGAACCCAACGAAATAAGGGAGAATAAGAAGGATGTCCTAATGCAACAATATGAATTGGTCTCAATGAGATCTGATGAGATTCTGACTACCTTCTGTGAAAGGTTCAATATTCTCATCAACAATCTCAAAACCAGAGACCTAACGAAGATGTCCTTTGCTGAACTATAGGGTGTATTTCATACATACAATCTTGAAGTTGAGCAAAAGAAGCAAATTGATAATGCTAGAAAGAAGACCTTGGATTTCAAAGCTCAAAAGAGAGTTCTAAAATCCATGGCAGAAGAGGAGGCCAGTGATACCTCGTTTGCAAGTGAACAAGATCTGTCTGAAGAACTGGCATTAATGGGAAAGAAGTTCAAGAAGAGGAATTTCAAAAATAACTTTCCCTCAAAAACAAAGGAAGCAGGAAAGGAAGTCTGCTATTACTATGGTAAGCCATGACACTTTACTGCACAATGCAAACGACCAACATAAGAATCGTCTGCACCAAAAGTCAAGAAGGACCACAACAAAGGTACCTCTGGAAGAAAAGAATGAGGAAAAGCCTATGCTGCCAAGACATGGAGCAACACAAACTCTAATGATGAAGACATTATATCAAACACTCAACTATGTCTAATGGCGAAAGAGGATGAACAACAGTAGGTATTTGATCTTTCTGATTCAAATGCCACCATAGAGGAATTGAAGGAAGCCCTTCAAGAAATCTATGAGAACTTTATTTCCCTTTTAAAGGAAAATAAACAGAATCTTAAGCAGATTGCAATTCTCAAAGAGAAGTGCAATTTAACACATGAAAAGACTAATAACAGTCTAATCTATGATCAAGATGAACTAGAAGAAGCAAATGAAAATGTGAAACTTCTTAATGCAGTAGTGGAAACACTTATTTTGAGAAACACTGAGCTTCAGAAGCAAGTAGATGCTTAGAATGGCAAGACTTTGTGTCTGCAAAAATTTCTCAATACAGGTTAATCCTCCCATGATAAAATTGGGTTAGGATATAATGATTGGTTGTATAATAATGCAGACAAGAAAGTCATTACCAACTAAGCAAAGCACACTACTACAAAAACTATACAGAAGACGAAGACCTCAACTCCATTAGATATGTAGAAGAGTAATACCACTATTGCAGTAGGTGTATATAAGAGCAAAAGCTCTGCTGTACAGACTATGCATAAGAGCAAAGGCTCCACTGTACAGAAAGAACCAAAAAGCAAAAACAATCTACAGAAAAGATCTTTACTGCGAAGTAAGATCTCTACTCCTCAAACCCAAAAGGAGTGGAGAAGAACACCAGTACAAGCTTATCATAAGATACAAAAGGCCAAGAATCTTAAAAAGGGATTCAATGAAAGGTCTTATGAAGCTCAGCATGCACCCAACTACTCAGCATGGAACAAATTCTCCAGAACAACTTGGAGAAAACCATACTCGAGACACATCTGCTTATGTAAAATACAACAGTGGAACAGACCACTAATAAGCACAAGACCAAAGGTCTAGTGCTTTACCTGTGGTAAACTTGGCCACAAGCCCTTTGAATGCTGGAATTCTCACAAGAAGATAATTCAAGTGTGGGTTCCAAAACCTCACAAATGAGGACCCATATTAGTGGGTACCATGTACAAGATCTCTATGTTTTCAATGGAGAAAAGACAAAGAGGTGTATGGTATCTAGACTGTAGATGCTCAGGACATATGATAGGGAACAAATCCATTCTTAAAGATTAGAGAAAGAAACAAGGACCTCTTGTCATATTTGAAGAAGGAAAAGCATGTACAACTAAAAGTTATGGAACCCTTGGTATAGGTTCCTTAATCTTTAGAGATGTTGCTTATGTCAAAGGCATAGAACATAACCTACTATCTATTAATCAATTGTGTGATAAGAATTATGATGTATCATTCACTCATGATGCATGTCAAGTAAAGGATAAAGTCACACAAGAAGTAAAAATTACTAAGAATTAGAAAAGGAAACATGTATGCAGTAGACTTTGACTCATCACAGTCAAATCAAATAACATGTTTTTATACTAAAGAAGTTGAAGATATAAACTGGATATGGCACAAAAGGTTAGCTTATCATAACTTTAAACCTATAGCTAAATTATCCTCAGAAAACCTAGTAAGAGGACTTCCTCGAGCAAAGTTTAAAAAGGATAAACTATGCACACCATGTCAAGAAGAAAAGCATACCAAAGCAAGCTTTAAACCCTTAAACTCTTCAGAATCAACTAGAATTTTGGAATTATCTCTTTGGTCTAGTTGAGGTAGAAACTTAAACAGAAAGAAGTACACTCTAGTTATAGTAGATGATTATTCCAGATATACTTGGGTAATGTTTTTACATAAAAAGAGTGAAACTTGTGGTCTGCTGACAAGTTTTCTTAGACAAATATAAAATGAAAAGGGCATAGAAGTAATCACTATCAAAAGTGATCATGGCACTGAATTTGATCAAACAGGAATAGATGTCTACTAGAAGGGCTAGAAGGGTAACAAATAGAGAATGCCTGTCTGCATGCTTTATATCATAAATAGAACCTAAGATAATAAGTGAAGCACTAAATGATCCAAACTGGGTAAATGCTATGCAAGAAGAACTAAATTAGTTCCAAAGAAATGAGATATGGTATTTAACACCAAGACCCAAAAAATATTCAGTTGTAGGATACAAATGAGTATTTAAAAACAAATCTGATGAAAATGGAACAGTCATCAGAAACAAGGCTAGATTAGTTGCTAAGGGATACTCAGAAGAGGAAGGAATTGATTTTGATGAAACCTTTGCACCCGTAGCAAAATTGGAAGCCATAAGAATGTTCCTTGCCTATCCTGCATATCAAGGGTTTAAAGTCTATCAACTGGATTTAAAGAGCACATTTCTAAATGGAAAGCTATAAGAGAAAGTTTATGTTGAACAACCTCCTGGCTTTGAAGACTCAAAATATCCAAGATATGTATACAGGTTAGACAAAGCATTCTATGGATTAAAACAAGCACCAAGGACATGATATGAAACCCTCTCAACATTTTTATGTGAAAACAAATTTGAAAGAGATAAAGTTGATACCACTCTGTTTCTTAAGAAGCATAAGGAACATATATTGTTAGCGCAAATCTATGTTGATGGCATTATATTTGGTTGCACTAATAATAAACTTTGTGAACGTTTTGCAGAATTAATGAAATCAAAATTTCAAATCAGCTTAATGAGGGAACTAAAATATTTCTTAGGTCTTCAGGTACAATAATTAGAAAGTGGAATCATTATAAATCAATCTAAATACTTAAAGAACACAATTAAAAAGTATGGCTTAGAAAGCGCTGGTCATATGAAAATTCCCATGAGCATATTAATTAAGATAGATAAAGATGAACATGGAAAGAAAATAAATCAAACCATGTATAGAGTCATAGGGTCATTATTATACCTTACTGCAAGCAGACCAGACATTCAATATGTACTCTGTGTTAAAAACTGAAATCCTAAAAAATCTGATTCTAAAAAATCCCACTACACAATAGTAAAGAGAATCCTGAGATATCTCAAAGGAACTCCTAACCTTGGTGTATGATATCCTAGGGAATCAGATTTTACACTAACAGAGATCGGATGCTGACTTTACAGGTTATAGGGTTGACAGGAAAAGCACAAGTGGAACATGTCAATTTATTGGTGCAAGATTGACTTCCTGGTTCAGCAAGAAACAGACTACTGTGTCAACCTCTACTGTAGAAAGAGAGTACATAGCTACAAGAAGCTATATTACACAAATACAATGGATGAGATCACAACTTGCAGACTATGGTATGATATTCTCTGAAACCTCTATATTTTGTGATAACACGTCTCCAATGGCAATTTCAGAAAATCCAGTTTTTCATTTAAGAACCAAGCATATTGATGTGAGATATCACTTTATCAGGGATTATGTGCAAAAAGGTCATATTAAATTGGAATATGTTCCAAGAGAAAAATAAATTGCAAACATTTTTACAAAACTTCTCGATGAGAGTAAGAATTGGGTATACTTGATTTAAAATAGTAAAAATGGCCAAAATGCTTTAGTGCTCTACTACACATGTACAAAGCATACTAGCATTATTTTTAATACAGATTAGCATTATTGTTCTACTACTCTACTGCATGGCTCAAAAGTGGAGAGCAGACTAGAAGTAATATTACTCTGCTGTATCTATTTTAGGAAAAGAATATTAAACGTTACAAAACTTATTTTGTAAAATTACGCAACGGTCAAATCATGGCTGGTATTGACGTAACGGCTAGAAGACACTGTCAATGGTCATAATCTTACAACGAGTATAAAAACTGAAATTTTTCAATTGAAAAAACATTTTACTCTCTAATACTCTCTCTCTCTCTCTCTCTCTCTCTCTCTCTAAGAACACTCTCATTCTCTATCTAAGCATTCGAGCGCTCTAATGCACGAAATCGAAAACCCTGACTCTTTGAAATCTTTCGAATTCGATTTCTAAACTCTACAATTCTTTAAAATCTTTTGAAAATAGCCAACACACCCTCAAACACATCTCAAAAGAACCTCAAGTCAGCTGAAAAACAAAAGAGCCCCACAAAAAAGTCCGAACTGCAAACTGGAATTATGTTCGATTTCAACACTACACGAGAAGAATGAGAAAAAAATAAAAGAAATTGCTGACCTGATCGAAGAGGCTAGACTCAAGTATTTATGTGAAAGAACAAGCTGGACCTATGATGATGAAGTACTGGACTTCATCGGAAAAGCGAAAGTTACAGACAACCTACAACTGAACACACATAGCTCTACTGCAGAGAAGATTGCAGTCTACATAAAAGCAGGCGATTTCACACAATTCTTCAAATTGATGAATAAAGGCTTAAGGATCTTTCCACTACACATCATAACAACAGAAAGACATGCGATGCTAACCAAAGACAAGTAGAATGAGGATATACAAATAATGAAGAAGTACCTATCAACGGAGCACAAGCTGTTCGCAATGAACAGACATAGTGAAGAAGGTGATACTCTCAAGGGAATTCAACAAGGATGAGATCATAACTAATCAACAGGAGATCATGTGTGCAATCCTCACCGAATACAAAGTTAACTGGGCTCAGCTGCTCATGTATCAAGTTGCCAAGGCTGTACAATCAAAGCAACCATTGTTCTGAAGGATAATCAACATCCTTCTCAAATAAAAACTGCAGCTAACCGACAAGGAAGGGAGGCCATGGATGGTGGCCAAGAAGATAGGCAAACAACCTATTGGATTGACAAAGCAGACTGTAGCACTACCGACCACTGTCAAACCTGCAGACCGCCCACCGAAGTCTGTAGAAGTGCACACGAGAAGAAAGGCTATGCAGACGACTGTTGCAGTACAGACGAGATCAACAACAAAGTAGATCAAGAAAGTACCAATAAGAAAAGCTCAACCACTTAAGAAAAAGCAGCAAAGGGTGACAAGAAGAAAGCTAATTATGCAAGCCTCAGACAAGAAAACCATCTCAGATCACCCGGCTATAGAGGCAACTCTCATGGAGGTGGAAGTATAATCTGCAGAAGTACAGACTTGGCACATTACTGAGCCCTCATCCTCAAGAATACCACCAAAGGCACCAAAACTAGCCACACTCCATGATGCCAATATGGCATTAAAGTTTTTGAAGGTTGGAGCATGATAGGAATGTGCAATCCCTCCAGTTGTACAGAAATTGATGTAACAAAACTGAGATGTATTAGTTATAATGTAATTAGTATGTTTAAGCTAGAAGTCAAGTAGGTAGTTGCAGTCTAGGTCAGATGCTAGTGAGCAGACGGATGCAGATGGGAAGACATCGTGCAGACCACCAAATGCAGACTACGAAAAAATACTTTGGATAAACAGCTAGTACATAATAAGCAACAAATGAACTCAAAGGCTTCAGTGGAAGGACTAAGCTTGCAGACGAGAACAAACATGGAAAGGCATGAACTGAATCAGATCTGAGTGCAGACCGTAGTTGCAGCAGAGATTGGTCACGAACTAGAGTTGCAGTATGCAGACTAGGGTCGTGACAGAGACTGAGTGCAGACTGAAGGATGCAGCAGACTTGATTGCAGCAGAGATGATTGCCAGGGTGGGGTCAAAGGTTTGAAGTTAGTCAATGAAGATTTGAGTTAAAGTAGCAACGGCACGAATTCTGTGGTCAGTGGACTGCCATCATCAGAAACGAGACAATGGGGGACATGAGTGGACTGCCAGGTCTTAGTGCGTTGTAAACGGGTTTGTTCCTTGAGCCATATAAAAAGGAACCGTTGAAGCTCAGAGAAGAAAGAGGAGTGAATGAGATTCAAAGGCAACGTGCAAAGCAAATTCATTCAAAGCATACTCGACTGAGCTAAATCGTAAAGACACTGCGAAGAGAGCATCACTAGTCTGCAGAAGAACAAGTTGTACAGCAGAATCCATAGATTGAATCTGAGCAACACGAGTTAGGTTCTTCGATCTTGTAAACAAGTCTGTTTAGGCTTGTTAAGGATACATTCTTGTAATCTACAC
>LIEC01001695.1:2006-24941 GCA_001925005.1 Drosera capensis | reverse complement strand
CATTATTTTTTTATTTCTCATGTTTACCCAAGCGAAAAGATAAAATAATATTTATAATAAAAATCAACATACACATAAATTCTCATCTCACATCAATCAATTACTTCTCGTCTTATTTTAAACATAACCGTTTGACATGACATACATGTTGATGTCAAATCTGACATATTTTTATTTTATTTTTATAAATTTATCGTGAAACATAATTGGTTATATAAATTATGTATTTCAATTTAATACATATTACGGAACGATCAGACATAATTTGATATAAAAATATTATTTATATATATATATAATAATATAAAATAAATAAATATTATAATTAAATTAAAACAAAATAAATATAATTTTAAAGTAAATATGAAGATGTTGGAGTAATCGATTCTCCATCCACTACTCGGGCTCTCGAAATCAGGCAAGTCGAGGATCGGAACGGAACTCCTTCTCGCTCCCCCTCAAACGAAATAAAAATAATAAGACAAAAAAATAATATAATGAAATATTCATTACGTTTTGTTCTATCTATCAGGTAAGACATCATTTCGTTTTAAATTTATTTTATTTTTAATGTTAAAGATGATGTACACGATTACTCGAATAATTTTGTTAATGATATGAAAAACCATTCCAACTGGACATAGAAATAAATTTCTCAACCTATGCCTTTGTGAGCATCATCCCCTCACACTGTCTTGCCAAAAAAGAAAACCCCTCATTATAATCCCCCGTACAACCCCCACCGGTCTTCTCTCTCACTCTCATCTCTCACCCCCAAATCATCCCTCGCCGGAACCCTAATTTTCCTCCACCACCATGTTCCGCAACCAATACGACACCGACGTGACCACATGGTCCCCCGCCGGCCGCCTCTTCCAAGTCGAATACGCAATGGAAGCAGTGAAACAAGGATCCGCCGCAATCGGGCTTCGATCGAAGACTCACGTCGTGCTGGGGTGTGTGAACAAGGCACAATCGGAGCTTTCGTCTCATCAGAAGAAGATTTTCAAAGTGGATGATCATATCGGGGTCGCGATCGCGGGGTTGACGGCGGACGGGAGGGTGTTGTCGAAGTATATGAGGAATGAGTGTATTAATTATGGGTTTGGGTATGAGGGGAAGTTACCGGTCGGGAGACTGGTGGTTCAGTTGGCGGATAAAGCTCAGGTTAGGGTTTTGTGGGTTGTTTGGGTTTGCTTGATCTGTGTTGAATTGTCTGATTATTGGGGATTTTGTATTTGGTGGTGTTCCTGAGATTCATAATTAGGCTTGTAGGACTTTTAGTTAGAACTCGTAGCAGGTGACATTGAGATTAGGTGTGACATTGAGATCAGGAGTTCAGTCCCTACCTCTCTCATTTATCGCCACTTGTTATGTGGTTTAAGATCCATAACGTACCTTTATGATAAGTTTGGAGTTTTAGTAGAACTTGTTCATCGACATTTGTGGTTATTTTGTTTGATTTTTGGAAACTTTGGTTTTATGAAGAATTTGTTTCATTTGCGAAAATTTGGGGTTCGCTTTTTGTTGGTTTTGGAGTGTGGGAATGTGGGTAGTTGAGAGTAGATTAAGTAGGGATGGGAAACGGTACGAGTACGATCAGTTGCCGTTTGGGTACTCTGATTTGGTTGATTGTTTTTCTCGGTGTACCCACTTGAATTGCTGATAACTGATGACTACCTGAAATCATCAATTTTGAAGAGATTCTTATGTGAAGGCTAAAGGTTTTGTCGGTATACCGTTGTGGATTATATGGTGCATGGAATTATAGTGAAGTTAGAGTGTTGAATTCTTAATAGGAGGAAAATTGGTGGTTAGTGCATCCATTCTGTGTCGAGGTTGATTACGAATTTTGTACAGTGATTCATTTTTAGATTAGGGTGATGGCATGAGGTGTACTGTGTTGCAGGGCTCGGTGAAGCTATTGGTGAAGCAAATGGTGAAGCTAGTGGTGAAGTAGTATCTAATGATATGGAAGAGAATACTGATTAGATCAAGCTGAAAATGTTGTACTTATGTGCTAGAAATTTTACAATAAAGTGAGTGCGGAACCATGGAATTATGGAAAGCAGGGTAACTGAATTTCAGATGGAGATTTAATACTACTACCGCTGCTAGTCTATCCTGTGTTATCTTGCCAATATATCACCATATGGAATTATGGATTTAGTTTATTTACTTGGTTAGTTGTTCGATATGAAAACAGATCGGGTGAGATAAAGGCATTTTATGAGGCCAACTTTGGTCTTAACCTCAAACCTTTGTCGGGCAATCACCTTCATAGCCATTAGCCTGATTGAGGTCGTTGGAAGGTTCAGAAGATTATTGAGATTGCATACCATGAAATCTAGACTGTTCCTCCCTGGCTCGGTGCTTTATGATTATGTCTTTCTTATTGTGACTTGTCAGTCCCATTTTTTCCATGTCTTCGCTCTCAAGAGTACGAGACATACCAAGCCATCGGGTTGGTACCTCTTTCTCTTTCAAGAGAGCTTCTTGCTGACTGTTCCTATTGTTAATGCTACACTCTTATATACCAGGGGTGCCTCGCTAGCATCCAAAGTTCCAATACTCTGTATGACTTTGGAGTTTGTTTGTTATACAGAGGCATCCAGTTAGTTTTTCTGTTGATGGTAGAACTAAGATGTAATGACTCACAGGTTGGTTTGGCTATTGATGTCATGGTTATGGTGGAAATTATGCATAGCAGCAGCCTGTTTATCTTTGATCCTATAGGTTTGGTTAAGCTTCGAGAAATGCTTTTAGCAAGAATTATAGTTTTGTGCAATACTTGTGCATATTCTTATGGGTCGCTGACTTAGTTCAAAATGAATCTCATGGAGACCTTTTGTGTATATAGTCCATGCCCCCTTTTTTGCAACTTTAAAACTAAGTTCCACTTTAGTTATTTCACTCCCTGAAAAGTATAGCAGCATTCCTGTTGTCACTGTAGAGTACTTCTACCTCCTTTCCCTACTAGCATGTTTTCTTTCTCCCCTCCATGGATGTTTTAGACCCTTGCTCAGTTGTTCACTTGTTCTTCATTTGGTCCATACATTGAAATGGATTTGCTTGGGTGCTTCAATGTGTACAAGCACAACAAACCTGGAGTGAAGACATTCATATGAGTGTCATAGTATCATTTCCAGTGTCTGAGGTCGTTAAAATATTCAGTATCTATAGTCTCACTTCCCACCATAGAAGCAAATAAGGACGAGAAGTGTCTCGTATGGTGTGCAGTAGTAGTGTTAGAAATGCGAAAAGCAAATTTCCATTGGAATTCTGGAGGCAACCACTTTCGTTATCAGGGTCTTAGTATGAATGTTTATATTTTTCAACTTGTTATTTCTCTTCACAAATAGAATTCTTCGTGAGATCATGGAAAAAAATACTGATGTTTATCTTTGGATTGTACATAGATTTTATTTTGAATCAGTGTGAACGAGACTGGCTTCTTGAATACAAATTGGTCAAAAGATAGAGGTCCCTGTGGTGTGGATATACAGTATACTTGCAGTGTTTGCAGTTGCAGCTGACAGCATCTTGGTTAAAATTCTTGTTACTTCTTTCTTTATCGAGTATTTGCTATTGATATGGCTGTAGTTACGAATTCTTGCCTGCGTAGTGTATCCTTTTGGTCATGAATGCATTACCACAGTAATAGACTTGACAACTCTCTTGCTGGTTTTGAACCATTATCATTGTGGAACTTGGCTGTCAATTTTCATTCAATTTTTTTAGGGCCTGAAAAGTCCGCTGTTTTCCTATGTTTAAAATGAAAACTTGATCTTTCATTCAAAAGGTGTGCACCCAACGGTCATGGAAGAGGCCATATGGTGTTGGCCTGCTAGTGGGCGGCTTGGACGAATCTGGAGCGCATCTCTACTACAACTGCCCGAGTGGAAACTACTTTGAATATCAAGCTTTTGCCATCGGTTCCCGCTCTCAAGCTGCAAAGACCTACCTGGAACGCAAATTCGAGTCCTTCATAGATGCGTCAAAGGAGGAGCTGATCAGACATGCCATCTTTGCGATAAAGGAAACCTTACAGGGTGAGAAGCTCACCAGCTCCACATGCACGATCGCTGTTCTGGGGGTCGGCGAGCCATTCCACATTCTGAATCAGCAAGCTATCGAGGAGTTGATCAAGTCATTTGAGATCGCGGAAGAAGGACCTGCTGCCGATGAACCAGATGCTGCTCCTGAAGTTGATGAGCATCCCGCTGCTGGTGACCAGGCTGCTGCTCCTGCTGATGAAGGTGCCGCTCCCATGGAGATTTGAGGAAGTTGTTAATGCTCATGCTTACCCTTGATGATGGCTTTACTTTCATTTGACTGCCGAAACATAGATGACGGATTGGATGTGCCAACAGGCAAACTTAGATTCTTATTTGCTGGATGTCTTGTATGCGACCTGTGCACGCTGAGCATTTCGAAGAGTTAGGCCCCTTGATGGATTGTTCATTTGGCAGTCACTGTTCATTTTGTTGTAATCGTACTTCATTGTATCATTCGATTTATGAGACATAATCTTTCTCGTCGTCCTGGAATTCATGTTTGGGTTGTAGCATGCTTGAATGTGCGGAGCATCCTCTTGTCGTGAGAATGAATTGATCACGATCCATAATAGTTTGATATCCTCTGTTAACGTGCTGGTATCGTTGAGGTTTCAGGTAATTTCTGGTATCGTTGAGGTTTCGGGTAATTTCTTCCCCTCTGTCCCTCAACGTCGATGACTCGATATGACTTTGAGTATTAGGTGATTGAAGTGAATAATAGGCTGGAATGGAAGCTACTACAATCTGATCTTTTAATCCCAATATTTTTTTTTTTGTCAAATCTACTAACCTAGTGACATATAACTTCATATGTGATTAGGCGTACGAGGGCTGACATTATATTATGTAAAATACAGATTCTGTAATAGGGAAAAAGTAATATGGTGATGTGATAAAAAATTCAAATGATATTGAAAAAATATGTTGAAATGTATTCCTTCTCTTCCATTATGAATACAATCTTTTAATTGGTTATATGTGTCGATGTAAAGTTTGATACGCATGCAACAATGATCAAATATAGTTTTTTTTTGTAAATTTGTCATGAAAACATCAATGATTGTATAAATTATATTTTTCAATATAATACATAATACAGGACGATCAGACGTGATTTGATATGAAAACGAAACTTATATTAAGTTTTGATTGTTTACTCATCATCCTATTTAAGGAGTGTTTAGGCTACATGCATGGTGCTACTTGGGCTCTGCCATTAGTTTATGTGTTATGGGGATATACAAAATTAAATACAAGTCGTATTTATATCCTATAAATCAAACGAAATTTTCTTTTTATTATAGACCCAAACTAATGGAATAACTTTTACATTATGGACTTTTGGTAAATCTATGATTAGCAAAGCTTTCCTCGCCGAAGGGATGAGAACCATATCAGGCATCGTGCATGTAAGCATTTCTCATGCTAACTGGGGCAGAGGCACGATGATCCATGCCCCAACAACCCTCATCACCATCTATATTGGCATAGGAACGTTGAGGCGTAACGTTGCATTGGATTTGAATAATAAAAGTTGAGTTTAAACGTTTGTTTTGAGGAACAAATAAATTTTTAACCTCAATTATTGATTTTTAAATTCAATTATCTAACTATATATGAACTTATTTCATTTGTCATAAAATCCATTGTTACTCTTCGGGTCATTATCCCATCACTTCTAATAAACTACTCCCTCCGACCTAAATTAAATGCAACATTATCTGTTGGTTTTTATGAAAATTAATGAAAAAATTAATATTTTTTTTAGTGATACTGTAACGGTCCTGACTGAATGTAGTGAGATATATTATAGCATATTAGATAGAATTATAATTTTTTATGTGAAAAAGTTACCCAAAAAAAAACATATTCCCTTTGTTCTAATGAATTACAATGACACATTCTTCAAGGTTTAATTTAGTATGATTAAAAATCATTTTTATAAAATTATTATGAGATATTAATGATAGATTAAATTATAAACTTTAATATTGAGACCGCTTAATTTTTTTTACATCGTTTAAAAAACAAAACGTATCGAAATATATGACATCATAATTTATTTGAAATAGTAAAAATATATAATTTAAAACAATTCAATTAAAAAAAGTAGTACCAATTAAATGGGAGAAAAGGAATACATGCAAAATTGCACAAATCAAAATTTATAAGTTATTTTTTATTCTCTCTGTCTCATATTAAATGCAAAATTCTCAATCATTATATTGTTCAATACGTATTTTGAGAAATTTTGTTTGTCGTCTTAATAATATTAGAAGATTATATCACTAGCGTCAGATTAAAATACATAACTTTAATATTGAGACAGCTTAAAGTTTTTTAACATCGTTAAAAACAACAAAACATATAAAAATATTTAACATCATAATTTATTTGAAATAGTTAAAAAATATTTTAAAATGATTTAAATAAAAAAAATACTATCAATTAAATGGGAGAAAATGAATACATTGAAAATTGCACAAATCAAAATTAATAAGTTCTTTGTTAATCCCTATATCTTATATTAAATATAAAATTCTCAATCATTACATTATTTAATACATATTTTGAAAAATTTTATTTATCATTTTAATAAAAAAATATCACTAATATTATATTAAAATACATCATTTAAATTAACAAGATTCAAAGTGATAGAGTGGGAAGGAAGAGACTACCTTTTTTTTTGTTTTCGTTCTTTCTTTCTTTTTTGCTGTTCCTACACAGTGTTGACTTTGTCGTTTCATAGCCATGAATTGGTGGGACCTGGAGAGCGATTCAGAGAACCGATGAAACCCTTCGAATCTGAGATCGATGACATCGATTGACTCCGGCAACAAATCGATGCTCCAAGCAGGTTACTCCTCCGACAATACTCGTTTCTGCCTCTCTGATCTCCTCTTTTTTTTTCTCTTGGATTTCTGTATTCAGATTATTACAATTGATTGTCGAATTGAAGTTTTCTTTTCCCGAAATCATTGAGAGGAGTAGAATCGATCTAGAATATTCTATGAAATATGAGATCGACACGTTCAACAAGGCACTTGACGTTTGGTTTGATAATCTGGCAGATTCTCGCCTTTCTTTTTTGTATGCAGTGAATGAGATTCAGGAACCGAGACTTTTGATTACTTGATGTTGTATGTTGTACGGGCATCAGGGCATGGCTTGCCTATCACTGCGAACCAATGTGCTCATCAATAGCATTTTGAAATGAGGCCCCCGGCCGAGTTCAAGGTTTCGATTTCCTTGAAAAGGACCTCGCCGGAACAGAACTAATCAGGTTTGGCTGAATCTCAGCCTATGCTCCGGGCTCGAGGGAAACAGAGCTTTGACACCAATTACCCTGAAGGGCATTTGCATTCTCTCCACATGAAGTAGTTTGAGAGAGATGGCGAGTAAGGTGGTATTATCTCTTTCTGTTGGCAATAGGCACCAGCAGCATGAAGTCCGCGTCTGATGTGTGGCAGTTCATGAATCCTTATCTTGTATGAGGGTCGCTATCCGGGGAACGAAACCATGGATTTCTTGTGCTTGCTTGCTAAGGTTCAGATGCCCCTTATAAGTTTGCTCTATGGGGGACATGCTGCCAAACTCACATCTAGTATTTCACCATATGAAGTTGTTCTTTTCACAAATTTTTTTAAGAAAAAATTCAAATGGGTCACTCCTCGGTGCATCAAAATACGGATACCACTCTGAGCATCAAGGAACAGACACCTCTCGAAGCATCAAGAAGCAGAAAAACTGAAAGAGTACAAAGTGGAGTTCTATAATCTGCTGCAGGACCCTGCTGCAGCAAAAAGATTATGATTTTGGAAGAGAAAGAAGGTCGTCATCAAAGACTTGCAACAGATGATGAGTTGGTTTTTTCTGTTGTTACAAGAGTGATTTTCTGGATGAGTTATCCAGGCTCGTGAACTTCACTGTGTTTCTGAATCTGACTCCGAGACAAAAATCTGAATGTGACAAGCTGAAGAACAATGATAGGACCAAAGTCAGGATATCCTCTGATGGATGTGCTGTTTTATTTTTATCTGAGGTGGAAGCATTCAGATGGTTATTAGAGAAGCAGGGCAATCAGTGATGAAAGGGTCGATTAATACTCGGACCATGACTACTTTGGAATAGAGGCGGTGCATTCAG
The DNA here is from genome assembly GCA_001925005.1 of Drosera capensis. NCBI lineage: Eukaryota > Viridiplantae > Streptophyta > Magnoliopsida > Caryophyllales > Droseraceae > Drosera > Drosera capensis. The sequence goes on along the minus strand of LIEC01001695.1, from coordinate 16,734 downwards.
AGATTTCGGTGATGTTATGCTGGGAATCCTTCAACTCGAGGACATAAAATGACTGCATAAAAGGTTTGTTCTTCAAGATTTCTGTCGGTATGATTTCGTTTGGCTATATCTTAGTTCTCTCCTTCTGACCGGTGTTCACACGATAACCTGCAGATAATGTTATTGGCCACAGAGCTTGTTGAAGAGAAGCGACACTGCATGCCATTGAGAACGAGTCACAGATAACAGGCAGGTCAGTCCTCCAACTGTTGTTTTCTGCCTTTAATTTCTCCAGTCTAATTTAAGCAAAAAAAATAATTCTTGTGGATGATTTATATTCACATGATTTTCCCAACCTGTCTTGGTTCATTTCGATAGCCCACACGAGTCTGCACCAGAGAGCCTTATTCCACTTTCTCAGTTTAAGGCCGAAAGCACTATTTTCCTTGCCCTGATGCACACCTAGGCTTTATTTTTGTTAGAAGGCATAATGGATAGGTACTGTTAAACTCTCTCTGTGATCCAACACAGCAATCGAAAGCTGAATTTGGATCCTATGAGATTACAGGTTTGGTGACTGTTAATACAAACTTTAATCACCCCAAGTATGAAAGTCTCCTTCACCATGAGTAATCTTTTGCAAGCTCTTATCTATAAGTGGCTTGTAGTATTTATTTGTCGTTTCTGTCAGTTCAGAGGTACGCCCAAGTATTTCATTAGCCATTTTTGTGCCTAACATCCTAGAGTTTGGCCAAGCTTATGAGTTCTTCCTCTTTCACCACTCCCCCACTACACTAATGTGTCATCTTCTTAGAATTCATCTCTAGCACCATGTGGCCTGCAGGTTCAACAGATCCTCTATGAGCTTGATTGAAGACATATCAGCTTCTCTGAAAAATAACCAAATTGTTTGGCACTTTTGGCAACCCTCTGGCACTGTTGAAATCCTCTGATTTGCGATTCATTCCTCTAGATAAGCTCTTCATAACTATCATAATGATGTATGAAGACATAGGATTACTCTGCGTCAAGCCTTGAAAAAAAAACTGTATTTACCATGATAGAGAAGGAGGTTGTGGCAAAACAAGACTTTATCACGTCGCTGAACTTAATCAAGAAACTTCAGAAGGCCAGAAACAACCTGATCATAGGCCTTCTTTGGATCAACTTCTAGCATGCATCTTAGCAAAGCTCCTTTTCGCTTTGATAGTCATTCAAAATTTCTTGGCACAACGTCATATTACTCCTAATTATCACTATGTATCTCACTCGTACCAAGATGCATTGGGATTCGTCTATCAATTAAGGCTACACCTTGACACTTCTTGCAAGCATCTTTCAGATAGCTTTGTATATTGCTGCGGAACAAGATATAGGACAGTACTCACATATTCCATATTCCAAATAAGGTTGCTTGATACATACTCCAACTATCACAGGCCCCTTGATATCTTGTTCTCTAAATCAGCTTCGCGTAAGCTGCTTGATAATCTGAAATCACATAACCTTCTAGTGCATATTCCTTCTCAATTCATCAGTTCTTTCTGATTCATACCCTAGCAGATTCTGATACACTAAATTACCTCTAACTTCATTGACGTAATTCAGGAGCAAATTCATTCTTCAATCTTCTCCCCTCATAAGAGCATGAAAATACCCGGTATTCACGTCTATGTAACATAACAGCCTTACGTCCTAGATCCTGCAGACCGGTTCTTAACAAACAGCTAGTGAGCTCATTACATTGTTCAATTTCTACTCCCCGATGGCCAACCTCTTTATCTATCTAAAATCATTGAAGTCCCCCATTGTTTAGCCCAGAGTTTAATGGTCCAAGCCACAACTCTAATATCCGCCCTTTTGTGCAGTAGACGTTTATGATAGAAACAATCACATATTCATCACCTGTTACTCCTCGAAACCCTGGTAAGTACAATATTTGGTCAGTTCACCTAGATTCTGAACAGACCGCTGTTTCAGTCTCCCATCTCCTAATCACCTCAGCCTATGAACTATGCCCTTTTGTTGGATCAGCACATTTGTCTCTTCCTTAAATTTGGTTGAACACTGATTTATTTCAACTGCTCACCCTTTGCAATTTTCGTTTCACCCTAAGCTAGGTCAACCCATCGCTGAGGACTATAAGTCCTCCATTACCCATAGAAGGCGACTGCAACCTTCTTTTTCCTACCTCTTGTATCCGTTATCGTTCTAAGATTGTCACTGGAACTATCACTGACCAGCGACATGAGAGACCTCTCTCCCCACTTAGTTTAGGTCTATCATTAACTTATCTATAGGCCCTTTCGGTCCCAAGATATACTATAACTTGATTTGGATAAAGCCACAAGACTTACAGAGAACGGTGAAAAGCAGAAGGATTACAGGATATTAGGCTATAGGCGAGAAACGAGATGCACCCGCTAATGTAGTAACCTGAACATTCAACTTTCAAGGGCCTTAAGAGCAATACAGTAATAGAGGTAATGAGGAAGAATACTCCTAGACTTCTATGCACTTGAGGTCGTGGTCAGTCAAACAAGAGCTGAATGTAAAACTAAAGTATAGAACTGTACGCAGCCAGAAAGCTATGTCTCATTGGTACGAGTAATGAAGAACCTTCAGTTGTGTGACATTATAGGCAGATTGCAGCTCTAAGGACTCTCCGCCGCTGAGCATAACTCGCAGATGTAGCTGTCAATGGCATTCATAGGCAGTTGCAGCGCTAAGGACTCTCAAGTACTGAATTCAGCATGTAACTCGTCTAGGCACCGCCCTCGCCTGCCCGACACACCTCACAGAGGTACGGTTCATTTGCAGTAAACTCCTCTAGTATCCTATTGATGCAGGTAAGATGGAACCTGCATGGAGTGCTGCCATCAGCTTATTAAGACAGGAGTACAAAAAAGTACCTACAGGAAGATGAACCCTTTCATTCTGGTGCATTCTTGGACTTACCAATTATCGCATCCATCGCATCCCACCATTTCCCTGTCCGGGTTGTATGGTTGCTCACAAATGCAATACCTGCAAAACAAATGAACCCGTATTGGTATTACCCAGCAAACGTTCAAGTATATTGATTCATGATAGATTGGACTTGCTACTTACAGGATATGCTCGTCTTGGAAGATTTGTTGTGTGAATTTATCATACCAGGAGCGACAGAAATACGTTAACTTATTCCTCGCTTCTAAGGTTAAGTAGTCGTCCAGTGTGTAGATGTTGCACTTGATATGTACACTTTCCGGGTACTGGATATCGCAATGATTCGACCTTAGAACTTCATTTTGGCCGTGAAATGGCCTTCGTCCACCCACGGTCTCCTCGGGTTTGTAGTACCACCTTATCCTCAAACGGACATTGCCAAAAGGATTGGCTTCAATCTTGATGATTCTGGCAACATATTCATCTACCTCCGGATCATCGGAGCGCATCACGACGGAATCGCCCTCTGTTCGACCAACACGCAGAGTATAAAAGCATAAGAACTGATCTAGATCCAATGATGAAGACATTAAACATGTACCCAACACCATCAAAACGGTCACTTCGATCGCACACGGTACACAAGCATAACAAATGATGAATGAATTGTCTTTTTTTGCAATCAAGAAACTCAACAACAAACCCACCCACATACAAACGTGTACCAACAACATCACAAGGGAATCACCCGCTTCATCGATCACGCACGGTACGGCACAAAAGCATAAAGAATTTATAACAGATTGGATGTATTATCATTTCTACAATAAAAAAATAAAACAAGATTGAATGAACCATCGTTTTTACAAACATATACCTCTGATGACACGCTCTTCGATCTCGAAACCATCTAAATCAAACTCAGGGATTGCATTCCATTCATTTTCCATCTCCTTGATTCGATTGTCAGCTCAGTTGGTGTCAGTTGGAGTCAGTTGAGTTTCTTGAGTTTCTGGAGTATAACAGATCAACAAGTCCAGGTGTCATTGTGGAGTTCAGTTCTTTTTCTTTTTTCTTTTTTTGGTTGGCGGGAATGAGAATGTTTTTTCTCTTTAATCTTGAGGCAAAACAAACTTTTTTTAAGATCATCTTGATTGTTCAGTGGCTGTTTGATATAATTGTTCAAAATTATGAAAATAAAATCAATATAAAAAATAAAAAATCAATAACCAAAATCAAAAACACTTAATGAAATATCTTTTTTTGTAAAGAAAATCTTGAATGATACATTTAGATGAAATAGAAAACAATTTTATCTGATTTTCTGTTTTCTATTTCTGTTTCATCCATTTTAAAAAATAAAAATTGATATCAAACAATTTTATTTTATCGATCAGTGAAATAAAAATAGAAAATAAAAAATAACTAGAAAGGATATCAAACATGCCTTTATTTTAGGTTCTATAGATCCACTTGACTAGTTACTTACTACTCCCTCCATCTTTTTTATTTTTGTAACGACACTCAATTCAATGTGTTTTTTTTTCTTATTTTTAACGATATCAGAAAAATCTTAAACTTGTTAAGATTAAAATTTCGCTTAACAAAAATAAAAAACACTTAATGAAATATCTTCATCTTTTTTTAAAGAATATCTTGAATGATGCATTTAGATGAAATAGAAAAAAATCTTCTCTGACTTTTTTATTTTCTATTTCTGTTTCATTTAAAAACTGATATAAAAAAAACTTTGGAGATACACTGTAGCATTTTATAACTAATAAAAAAACATTTTTTTATGCAAGTGTAAATGAGAGAGAAAGGTTCTTATGTCGACTCAAGACAAATATTTTGATACTTTGGGTTGGAGACGACAGATGGACGACGATGACTCCAACAGCAATGTGGTGGTTGTTCAAGACGACGTCGTTGGTTGTGTGTTTGATATGAGTTTGGATGTCCTGAACGATGGAGAAGGAAAGGAGAGTGAAAGTGAGAGTAAAGAAGTAAAAGATATAATATATTATTAATATAAAAATATAGAGATTAAGATAAATATTTTAATACAATAGGTGATAAATGAAAAATCTATAAAATATGAAAAAAGGAGGTTTGAGTAGGTAAAATAGAGAATATGTTTAGAGATTCTAATGACCTGCTCTAAGATCCTCCATGGTGAAGGTTGGGCTATAGGGACTTGTGGATGTTGCAAATCTTATGCATTCAAAACTTTCTTAAAAGCTTCCTTCGTCGTCCCAATCTATCTTTTTTTTTTTTTAATCTTTTATCTATTTTTTTTTTGTGTTTTTGTATTTTTTTTGTAAGAGAAGTGACAAAATTAGATGAAAATCTCTCTACAAATTGCGGTTACAATTGTCAAATGATTAGTCAAAATTTTAGAAGATCAACCTGAACGCCTAAATGACTAGTAGTTACAATTACATTTTTGTAGTTTCTAGTTTCTACTGTTTAAATACTCACTACAAAAGTGTAATGAGTTTGAGCAAAATCATACAGTAATAAATTTTAACACATAAACATTCAGTTCAAGTACGTGCTAAAGTTACTTAAAATAACAAACGTAAAAGAAGGTAAAATGCTTCACCAAATTATACACAACTAAAATAAATAGATTGATGGATTAATATTTATTAATATATCCTAGTGTTGAATTCTGGTTCCGCCCCTCTCGGAAAAAATCGATCATTCATTGTCATTGACCGTAGTAATTCTTGTAGAAAACTACAGTAGTTAGCTCTTGGATGCAAACTTTGCTTCATTCTTCTCGATATGATTCTATCTTCGACGCCCTCATATCAGCCTTCTTGTTAGCATATCAGCTCATTTTGCATACCACAACAAATTAGATATCAAATTTTAAAAAACTCCAAACTCCAGATTATAGAGGAAAGCGAACTTGCATCGACGATCCCAGATCGTAGAACTAAATGTTATGCCAGGAAGTTCTTGGAAGAGCCAACAGCTTACAAAACCAGCAAGTATTCCTTTGCAAAAGGCGTACCAAACAGAGAATCACATTGATTCTGTAACCAAAGTTTATTGATTCCTTGCTCGAACTTACATTGTACAATGCCTACAATAAGAACCAAGAAATCTCTACAATTCTCATTGTAAATCAAGGTTGATCCTTACAAGATCATAGCGAGACATGAATTCAAACCGTTACACAGCACAAAATATCGAACCTCGCCCAAAGCTCAAACATAGTTCTTCCTACTAACAAAGCCGCGACATGACATTACAAGATAGATACTAGTACTACAAAGAATCCATCTCCATTTTGATCCCCTAACTCGTCATCATAAACCCCATCAGCAAACTATCCTCAATCCCGAATCCGAATCCAAATACCAAAAGAATCAATCACATTCCTCGCCCCGGATCAAAAAGAATACACCAATCTATACATCAACAACATATTCCATCTTAAAACTAACAATAGGCGCCGGTAACATTGATCCAACAGTGAACATAAACCAACTACCAATAAATCCATCGACTGTGTACATCTTGTTTCAAAGGAATCCACATAGAACAGAGAATCCCAATACGACCATCCAAACAATATGAACCAAAAGCAAAGCCTGACCCGCAACCATCGACGATCCACCCGACCCGGACCCACCATTGTTCCCAATCTCACAAAACCCTGATTTCACCACCCGTTTCCCGTAACACCCCGCGTCGGCGCAGCCGCACCAGTACGTGACTCCATCCTCTCCGCAGACCGGGTCGGGTCGGAAACAGGTCACCGGGCAGGAATCCGGGTTGATCGAAGGGGTAATTGGGCATGGATTTGGATCGGAGGCGGCGTCGGAGGGGAGGTGGAGGATTGAGGAGGAATCTGGGGATGAATTTGAGGGGAAAGGGAAGAGGAGGAGGAGGAGGAGGAGGAGAGGGGAGAGATTCGCCATTGATGAGATCGATTTGCTAGGGTTTTGATGGGGAGAAAATGGAGGAATTGGAAAAGGGAAATGAGTGGGTTGCTGTTTTTGAACAACTCCTCAATCAAAACATGTTGCTGGGTATTGGTTGTCAAATACATTTCATACCGAGTAGTTCAAAGGCTTCATTTCTTTTCACATTGATCGCATAAGAACTTGTAACGTATGGGTAAAAATAATAATAAAAAATGGATCAATATCTTTCGATAATGATAAATGAGATGTAATTAGGAACCGAGGATGCGTTGGTTAAAATTTGAGAGTAATGTCACAAGAGATTTTCGATTAATAACCATAAACAATATGCAAGCACCAATAATGTGTTGGTAAGAGTTTGAAGCTAATATTGAGAGAGCTTTTCGATTAAATAACAACAAATACCATGTAAATATGTACCAAGGAATAAGAATGTGTTGATCAAAAGTTTGGAATGTTGAAATAGTTTTTCCATTAATAGCGGTTTTACAAATAATGTAAATTTACGATATTGTCTTCATACGGAAGTTAATATGAAGAATATCTAGAAGCGTGTACTTTGATTATAGTCTTTGTTTGTTTTGAATTTGAAGAGATCTTGCTCTTATATTTGAACAAGAGCATTTACCTCACAAACGAAAATATCAAATCTTGACTATGGTCTTTGTTCTGAATTGAAGGAGTCATTGTTTTAAAATTCTTATGATATTACTTGATCGTTTTCGTTTCGTCATCGTTGGGCTTGTTCAGTAATATTTTGGTAATGACAATTCAACCCATTAACAGATAAAATAAACTTTACTTTAACCCATTACGGGCAATTGATAAAAAAGCCAACGTAGGCTAACATCTGGTTTGGAGTCCACCCACATCCATCCATACAGGTGCGTGGCAAATCCACAATGCGATTCAATTTTTTTTTTGTCATATCCGTTGATAAATAATTTCAACATCTGTTAAAATTGAAAATTTCCACTTTCGGTAAAATTATAAAGAAAGAAAATTTTTGAATTCAACATCCCTAAAAAAATTTAATGCATGTACAATTTTTTAATTCTAAGAGGAAAAATTCTTGCATTTGAAACTTTCTACTTCCCGTAAAAATATTAACAGATATCCATGATAATTTTCAAGAGAAGTAGAAAATCTTGTTTTAATCGGATCGATCGATGGTTGATATGAATAACCCTGATCTGCTGGCTAGATAAATTTATATAGGCAACATTGGCTTTTTATCACTACCCATTACCATAATCATGTGCTACATATACGAGTCCTGTAGGATTCAATACAACACAACAATATCAATAGCAGTAGTATAGGAGGCGATCAGACTGGAGATGAAAAAGAACCAGCTGATGAGTAGTGCTATAACATTAACCCTCTTGTTTGGGGCTCCGGGTTGTGCGAGAAGAATAATACTATTGACATTCCCTTTGTGTAGGAATGCCCGGCCACAATAGAATACAGCAGGCTATAACAGGACGCGAGCTGCAGTGAGGCCAACTGCGGACAAGGAGATCAGAGTGCCAATGCATTACTTGATCACTTCGTACTTTGCCGCTTGTGCTTCAGCCCTTAGTGCATGAATTTCCTGAAAAATGAAAAACCCGCCTTTTATTACTGGCATTGCTTTGTCAAGACAACAAGAATATAGTGAAATGTACAACCACTAGCCCAGGAACCCGGAATCATAATGTGGAGCTGAGTTATCCAAGTAACGAATTCCAACTGATTATTGTAGGCAACCACGATAGTTCTCTTGAATACAAACATTGCTTCTTTTCATTTCGCTTTGATGTACAGACATAAGATAACCAAAGAGCTAGATAAGTCGAATAATATGAAACTGCAATATTCAGAGGAAATAATCAAATCCTAGTGTATACGCTGAGAAACCTAAAGCAAGCTACTGTGTGTTGAAAGAAGCTTACTCGGTCAAGCATGTTAGTCAGATCTGCAGTTTCTGCCTTCTAGTTGGTTAGTTCATCGTGGGTGCGCCCGCATTTCAGATATCAAGTAGAATAAAGCTTTCATAGTACTCAGAACAAGCGACAGCACAAAAGATCATGGGAAAAAAGGAGGAGGACAAATTCTAATGACATGATTAATTTAGATTTTTCTTCTATTTTTTACCCTCTCTCGACATTTAAATCCAAGTGCAGCCCAGCAATAACCTTGTCAATCTCAAGCCTGATGAAAACATCATTTACTTGACAAGTTTATTCAAGGGGAAATTGGTCCTCATGCCGTAATAAAATCAGATCATGGTAAAACCCCAGAAACTCACTTCAGCTCGCTGCGTAACTTTTCAATCTCAGCCTAAAGATGTTCAATCTCTATTTGCAGCAAAGAAAAAGGTTGATCCTGCAGTCCAAGTTAAAGATCTAGTTTAGAGGAAGCAAATAAACAGGCATTGCACCAATCTTGGAGGAAACTAAGATCAGAGGTAAGCTTTCAGGAAGTAAGCTGTGGGCGTCAAGAGAAACCAAAAAGCAGCAGCAGCAAATGCTATGAAACATCATACAGCTCCACTGAGGGCAACATCATGATCACCAGATATATCAGGAATAGAAATACCAACACAGACCAGAACAACTTCAGTTCCTATGCCTACAAACATATCGCTGGCTCGCAGCATCTTATAATCTGCTAAAAGAAACATAATACATTGCTTGAACTAGGATCAGTAAGCAATGGAATGGCAACAGCTTATGCTTTCTCATGAGGAGGGCATAATTCATAATATGCATACCTAGGAGGTCATCAACATAATCTGCACTTCCGAATATATATATACTCGAGTTACTGGTATCTATTCATCATGAAGGCTACACCACACCTTGATATCACCATCGATGAAGTTCTCTGCTCTTGAGGGGGAAAAAACCATGGCAGCAAGACCTGTATCGGTATGCAGGCGAATATCTCTTTTAGGTTTGAGCTCAAAACCAATTGGAATGAATAAAGTGTTCCAAGATCTATATATGTACTTGTTATATTTTTGTCAAACCCTATGTGGATAAACTATTGTCAACAATCATGATCGGAAACTACAATGAGGAAAAAAAGGGGGGATCGATCGTACGAGGGCCAAAGTATCGACGATGAAGAGCCGTTTCCTGTTCCTTTGAAGCAGATGAGACATCCGTCTGTGGCCCCCAATCCGCGAAGCAAGAAACATCGGCTCAAATGCACAACTACACAAGCAAGAAACGTCGTCTATGACGACGGCGGCGGCGGCGGAGGCAACAACAACATCGTCGGAGAGCTGGAAGCGGCCTGAATTGTGCGCCGACGAGCAATACAAGCAGCAGCAGCCATGGAAGGCGACGGGAAATCGTCAACGAAGAACCTCGACGAAGCGAAAGTGAGCCTCCTCCATCAATGCGAATGGCGACGAGGTCGCGAGATTGGAGGAGAGGCGTCGGCGAAAATGGATAATTGCTTGTGTCGCGATTTTACGAGAATTGCGACAGGCAGATACTGAGTGTGTCTGAATCTGTCTTGTTAGCCGATAGGAACGTTCACGGTTTTGTTGTAGATAAAGAGTTCCAAATACATGTCACGTCATTGTTGTCGGGATAATGCAAGTCCGTTCCATGTCGTTTAAGGTGGATTAATTGCTAGTGATTCAGAAGGATTACGACGGACTATATAGCAAAGCCTGACATACAGATAAAAGGTGAACGATGCACGAAACATAAATGCCGCGAGCTGTTGCAGCAGCACAAGATGGGCAAATATTACGGCCCTCGGCCTCGTGACCTCGATTCTGCATAAAATTCTGTCAAGAATGGGGCAGAGTATACTACATGAACAGATTGCATTAAAACCAGCATACTCACCAGTGTCCGAATCCCAGAGCTGTATGTAATCTCACCATTAACCTTCTCCGCATAGACCAACTTGTCGTACCTCAACGCATTCAAACCAGCATGTCAACACATGCATGCAGCCCGAGCATCAGACTCGACAACAAACACAGCCAACACTTCTGTCGAAAAAAGATGGCAGATAACTGGCAAGTTATCAATAGGATCCATAACTTTAAATAAGGGCAAGCAAACACAGGAAAAAACGGACAATGAAAATAATCTGGAATAATTATAAGAGGCAAGAGGAGGCAAAGCAAGCATCAAAATATGCCCGCTAATAAGACGCCCATTTCGGCATGATCCAACTTTGACTACACTCAAAAACTACAACAAACTAGAAAAGATGCAATGAAAAAAAAAAAAAAGCAACAAAAACAAAAAAGAAAAAAACTGTACAAGCAAATCCTCCTAGAAGTTCAAGTATGCATGAAATTGCAGGAGGCACCCTTCTTACAGTGCCCGCTTTCATGGAATCTGCACACACCCTGGCCTTTTGAGCCCGCAGGGCAGCCATCACCAAATGATGGCTTCTGGTTCTGTTGGTTTCCCCAAGTGGCTGGGTTTGCATTCCCGGTTGCTGGCCAGTTACCAGCGTTTGTGCCACCTGGTTGGGTTCCTGGTGCAGCAGCAGGAGGCACAGTGGATTGTCCAACAGCTTGTCCTGATGCTGCTGCCGGCACCTGTCCCATAGCCATTGCCAAACCAGCTGCGACCCATCCCATGTTTGTGGGCACTCCTATATTTCCTTGACCAGCCATCATCCATGGCATGTTGGTTGGTGCCTGAGCCATCCATTGATTTTGGGCTGCAAGATTCTGATTAGGTACGTTTCCGGCTCCCTGAAACTGGTTTGCTCCATAAGACTGAGGCTGGCCATTTACAGGAGCATTGCCCCAGTACCCATAAGCGGCCTGTTGTGGTTGCATCATGTTTGAGTTGGTCTGAGGTACAGCAGTTCCCCACGCTTGAGAGTTTCCACCCATTTGGCTAGGATTCACGGCAGCATTACTTGATCCCGAGCCATAAGCGGTAGAATTCTGAATGGCTCCAGACTGCATCATGTTTGACAGACCTTGAGCATGATTGGTTGAGGAAGTTGCCATATCCTGAGATGGCAACGAGTTGGTGGCCTCAGTGACAGTTTGAACATTACCAGATACAGCTGTCTGAGATGGCGTCAGCTGAGCATTTGTGGATACATGTGATGTGGGAATCAAGCTGGTGGTCGGCTGAGACAATGATGGATTAGAGGACCAAGTAGATTGACCAGAACCTATCATATGAGTTGCTGTTCCATTGCTTCCTTGCAGCCGTATGGTTTGAGTTATAGGACTTGAGAACTGACCAGGAGCAATAGCAGGAGACCATCTGCTTTTCCTCCCCCCGCTGGTGGAACTCTGAGGAGTAGAAGGAGATGCATAACTCGACGATTCATTTTTGCTTCCAGAGTCCAAAGAATGAATATTAGTGGATAACTTGGAGGTAAACACTGAAGGTGAAGCGGCAGGGCCTTGTGAGCTAAGACCTGAAAGGGAACTTCCTGCAACCGATTGAGACTGGACAGAAGGAACTAAATGACCGCTTCCTTGTTGCAACATCGATCCATGAGGCATCCCAGAAGTGGGTGCCAACAGATGTGATGCACCCGTGATCCTAGTAACGGAAGTTCCTGAGCTCGCAACAGATGGGTCCCTCTGGAAGTTTCCAGCCAAAGCAGAACTCAGAAGAATAGAATCATTTTCAGTCGCAGGAGTTCTCCAGATCCTCAGGTTAGCTGGGAAGAACCCAGAGGTATTCCATTTACGCAACTGAACCATGGAGAATGGTCCCTGGACCTTTCCTGTAGGATCCCGATAATGCCATGATTTCTCCGCCTCATTGATTTTAGCATCAACTTGAGCAACCACATTTGGTAAATGCTTTGATGGTTCGGACACAACAGGTGGAGAGGTATTGCTACCTGCCCCAGCATCAGCATAATTTCTTGGTGCAGATCCAGGGCTGGGTCTTTCTTTCTCCCAACTGTTTGAATGTTGCAAGGTTCTATCTGCTCCTTGATGCTGTGAACTTCGGTTCAAGAATTGACCTGCATGAGAGGCACCTTCACCCCTGGGAGAGATGCCCATTCCAGGTAAACCTCTAGGTGAATCCCATTCTCTGTTTGGCAGCAAGACAGCAGGACTCCAAGAGTCGCTTGAAGATAGGCCTCCTTTTCTTGCAGAAAATTGATTCCTGCCCTGCCTAAAAGACCCATAGTCTCTCTGCGTTGTTCCAGTTTCTATATCAACCAAAGAGAAACCGGTTCTCAGCAATCATGAAATCATTGTCAACGGATAGAAACAAACCATTAGACTTGAAAGAAGGAACAAGAAACCAACCTTGTCTTCTACTTTCGGAGTCACTTTCATCATCAGAGTCATAACTCGGATCCATCTTGGGATCATCATGCACTACTGGGATTTCATCCAGCCTACGCTGACGCTCCTTGGGTGTTTTAAGTAGCTGTAATTTCTCCACGTTTTCTCTAAGCGTGAAAAGAAGTTAAAGATAACCAGGAACAGACAAGTTTGCTTTACGAAATCTACAGCACAATCACAACAACTGGAGATCATAACACACAACCCAACTATTTCAGTCTTGCACAGAGTTTATAAAGAACTACTATAACAGCCCAACTACTTCAGTCATGCATAGAGTCTATAAACTGAAAAGAGTAAATTCACTTTGGCTCGCCTTCAAAAAAAAAAAAAAAAACACTTTGGCTACAAAATGACATTAATTTTCGCAGATTAATATTCTTATAATCTTACGACCAAAAATTCTACATTTTGATTGATATATCCAACTGAAAAACTGAACAGTAGCATACTAAAGAAAAGAACCAAACATATTTTTACCTTATCTCTACCATTTGTCAGATGATCATGATAGTGTCCTTTTACATTCACCCGGCATTTTTCATATTTCATGATAAGACCGTTGACCAAATTAATAGAATGAGAACATTATAAAAAGACTTTCTACGCTTCAATGCCTTACCTCTCTGAATAGATATTTTTTGTAAAGACTCAAGCCTTATAGCGAGAACACACACGTTAACGGTAACCTCATTTTTCTGTAAACCAAATAGACTAATATGCATATAATGATATTGAACAGCATATGGTCGAATTCAACGCCAAAACATAGAATTCATACTAGCCAAATAAATCAGATGAAAGAAACATAAGGCATGATAAAGGATATTCTCTTTTACGCCCCAAATCACTAGCACGATCACAAAGATGGCGTAGACGTTGCAACTCTGTTTCCAACCACTGTCATAGCACAATAACAACTATTAGCGTTGACATCCAGTGAAGCAACGATAATTTCAATGTGAAATAAAGGATCATTGGATTCTAACAGGATACAACTGACGACAAAAAAAAAAAAAAACAAGAGGCTTTCAAAATCCCACAATAGAAACAAAATTCCACAATACTCTTGAGTCTTGACACTGTTTAGTAAAACGAAAATAATATCAGCACATAATTTCTAATTCATTGCTTGCTAATGACAGTGAAGCAATACAACTTGATAAAAAATTTTGAACTAGGATCAGATTCCTGACATGTACTTTTGAATTTGAAGCGTGCAAAACTAACACATGAGAAAAATATACTTTAGCCAAGGGATGATAATTTGATAACTGAGCTATTTGCAGCTAGAAACTTAGGATCATCAGACTTGCTTGATAAAGATGCCTTCAGTACATGAACAGAATAGAAACGAAGAATAACAAAAAAAAAAAAAAAAAGAAGAAGAAGAAGAAAAAGAAACATCAAGGCACTTCCGAGCGAAAATTTGTACATGAACAGAAACGAAGTTCCAAGGCTTCCATGCTTTAAAAACAAAGGGAAAAAGAAACAAAAGTGGGAATTAACACATGCGGGCACTCAGCTCAAAAGTGCATTCACTATCTTTTTTTTTTCTTTTTTTTTTCCTTGAAGGGGGGGGGGG
>LIEC01001694.1:0-12934 GCA_001925005.1 Drosera capensis | reverse complement strand
ATCCCAACCAACTCTCCACTTCTTCCCAACTTCATCATCCCAACACAAAAGTTCAAACTTCCATGGTTTCATGATTCCGATCCGTCATGCAGATAGGCAATCACATCACTTATTCTACTGAGCCACTCATATGGAACCCTCAAATGACATCGCACAAGCTGCCACCAAGTCAATAGCAAAGGCAAGGCGTTCCATGCTTCTCAGAATCTAGCTCGGATACCCATTTTTCAGACTCCCTCCCTCCCTCCTCTCTCTCCGAATTCAGAAACAAAAAATGTTTTCTAAACTTCTCAGCTTTTCAATACATTGAACCAGAACATAGGCAACAAAATTAGATATTTAGGCAACTAAATTAGAGATTTTATGTTTCTGTCTTTTGTTTTCCCAATGCATAAGATTTTCGATGATTGTTAATCCATTATTTTCGTTTCCTGCTTCTAGTGTTCATTACTAGTCATGCTTTGTCAGGGCATCATCAAACAATCTCTTTATTGCCCACAACAAGGCCAAGGCTAAGACTTGATACATCTCGCTCTCCCCAGCCCCATCTATGACGAGGATATCTAGATGATTGTGCTTGTTTCCGGCAGTCATTACTAGTGTTATTTCTAATTCATATTATCACTATTTTTCAAACCACTATCAACCCCAACAAAACTCACACCACCAAAACCTCAATCCCCATCAATTTCAAGCACAAACAACATCAAATCTACAACCAACACAGTAGTCACTTAATCACACAACTGAATCAACTTTAGCTACTAATCAAACTCAATCAGCGATGTCGCAAACCTTGGCCTGCGACCTATAATCGCCGCTAAACGACGACGATGAAGCCGATACGACAACTGCTTTAGGTTGTCTGGCGTTGAATCGGAGAATAGTGGGAGGCTGAGGAGATGAGACTAGGGTTCCGGCAATCTGCCGCGGCGGCGGAGAGCCAAACGCGGCGGGGAATGAGGCGGCGATGGTCGCCATGGGAAAATCGCCGCCGCCGGCGAACGAGCTCTGTGGGCGAGGGCGAAAATGTTGTGGTTGAAACGGCGACGTATGGAGATAAGGAAACGGTTAATTTCAGTTCTTTAGCTTAGAGCAAAAATTACTTGGATGGTTTGTGTTGACCAAAATAAAGTTACGGGTTTGTCCCAGGTAAGTTTTTTCTAAATGAGTCCCAGGTAAGTTTGATTATTGATATTATGTATTCGCATCAGGGTTTTATGCCTATATGAATCTTTGTTATTATATAGAGTTTTATCACATCGATTATATGACAAAATCATAAAATGATTTATAATTTAAAAAGATTTTTTTTATTATGTTTTTACGATTGGATTATATTTTCTTGAGTTTTGAATCTGAAAATTTGTTTCACTTTCATGTCATCATTTTTTTTCACTTCATATTATAACGAGAATTATCAAATAATTTGATAAAATACAAAGAAATGTCGAGTGATAGTCAAGTAATATTTTTTTAAAACAACCAAGAAATATAAAAAACGAGTGTTCAATAATGCTTTTTTGGTTTTAGACAAAAAAAAAGTTGTGATATTATATGATGAAATAGTAAAAGAAAACACATTACAATATGTGTTGAATAGTCTAAGTTATCATGTGGAGTAACGTTTTATCCTCGGAAATAGATCAGTACGATGGATGGTGTAGTTTTCTTTCTTTTTCATTCGATAATTGATCCACATGCTTTGTACTTGAGTTGGCTTGGTTGTGCAGGTACATTGAAAGCAAGACGATAATCACAACTATAACATGATAACGTATTAATTGGTCAAATGCAATTAACAAGAATGTCGTTGCAACCCCCAAGAATAAGGACGAGTGTCAATTCCAATAAAGAAATTTACATTCTCTTTGTTTTTAATGGATATATTCAATGATGTACCTCCAATGATCATAGCACAATCCATAAATGCAAGGAATTTTTTTATCATAATAAACCTATAATATTACCTATCTTGATCCTAATTGTCGTTATGGCCATCAGCATCGATGCAAGCAAGCAAATATTAATTATAACCAATAAAAGTTCGTGCATGAGTTCACACTTATCGATCTATAACACACTCCTATATTGATACAATCTTATGATATAGAGATAAGTATCATTTGTTAATTTTTTTCAATCTTATTCATAAATTAGTCACAGTTAAGATTTTTTTTATCAATTAATTAATTAATATACTAATCATATTTAATCATATCTTATTTAAAATCAATTCACAAGATTCTAATCCTTACTATTCTAATCACAAAAAAGAATATGTATAATTTTTAATTAAAGACATAATAATTATAAACAATATCCTCAGAAATCCTATCTAACAGTGAATTCGTCATCGAAACCTACAATACATCGTCGAAACGGACAGATATCGGAGTCAACAATGTATTATCAGAACCGATAGTATGTTGTCGGAATGGAGAATACGTTGTTAGAGTGGATACTATATTGTCGAATGAGAAAAACAGTGCGTCGGATGCCAAAACAAAAAACAGTATACCAAAAACAACATACAACGTGCTTCGTGAATTATAATCTTTAAGAGATCGTCATCACCATTGTCGCCAACAGTGCAACCACCGTCAGAGTCCACAATACGCCCGTCGAAGCCAATAATACGTTGTTGGAATTGATAGTTCGTCATCATCGGATTCGACAGTGCTCTCCTCGATCCTTCGCACCACCACCTCCGCCTCTCTCTCTCTCCCTCCACCCTCATCACCACCCTTCACCCTCGTGATCGAATCCCCAAGTGCATCGGCCTTATCGTCGACCTTGATTCTCTCCGATAAGAACTTCAGGAGGATCTTGTCCTCCATCGACTTCGACAATCGATCATGAACGTCGTCTCTTTTTTCTTCTTTTCTTCCTTCTGCATAGCGGCTGCAGCTTCTTTGTTCGTCTTCGATGGTCCTGTGATGATGATGTCACGAAGGAAATGAGATTGACGGTTGAAATTGAACAGAGATGAGGATAGAAATGTGCACTTACTGATGGAGATCGAAGATATGTGGTGATGATGATAAAGAAAAAATGAGATGGCCAGCGAGCGAAGAAATTATAGAAGAGAGAGGAGTCAATTGATTGATTCTCGGATTGGGTGAGAAAACTTGGCGATTGAAAACTAATATAATTGTAAAGAATCAGATTTAATATAATGAAATAAAAATCAAGAATATTCAAAGTGATTAATTGATAATTGATGAAATAAGATGTGAACAAATGGTAAATAAGTTCTAAAAAAACGACTATTTGATAATTAACACTCTAATATATAACCCTATGTCTACGCCTTGCAAAATTATTGTGCATAATAGATGTGAATCTATATACATCTCCTTTTTCTCATACTCTAAACTTATTTGAGGGTGGTGGTTGTTGTTTCTCGATCTCTACAAACGTCGATCTATGAATGGCGAGTATTTGGGTTCATATTCGACCTCAAAACCCCGCAAATAATGTTGCGGATGGTAGGAACATCTATTGATGGATCGTCAATTAAAAGCCTAATGCTATTAATGTACCTTTAATGATAAGTGATAACACAATTAATTAATTAAAGCAAAGGAATATTTCATCGAGATAGCAACATTGTCACCCTCATAGTCCAAGTCGCCACATATCATCTCATTCTCCATCGCCATCTATGCAAGCTAGTAAATATCATTACCAACTTAATTAAGTTTGAACATTTGTCCTCACTTCATTCTCACTCGACAAGAACCAAGTACTAGAGCGACTTCTACATGTATATTATTTGTAATTCATCGAAACTAATTACATTATTTTTATATGTCAAGAAAAATTGATTTAATGATGATAAAATCATTCGTCCTATCATATGATCATCTGGGATCTGATATCACCCTATACATTTCGTTAGGTATAACATTAAGTTCAGGTTGTTTCAGAGTGTGAAAATAACGACCAAGGACATCGGTTACGTGATTTGATATTTGTTTCTTGACTGTTGAAAACTTATGGGGGAAGACCAGTCAAAAGACAGGTAAAACGATTGTCGACCATTGTTACGACAAAAGAGTTTTTTTTTTCTCATCATGATTTGGTATGTGCGTGTGAGCATAATAATCTTCACTTCAAGTCAAGTCAAACGCGCGAATCGAAGGGACCCGGAAATTCCCAGGGCTGGCTTTGTTTCACACGTGAATTCGATCCATTTGCATTTGCATTGTTGCACGTGCCTCATCCTTTATAAAACAAAATAAAATAATATTATTAAAAGAAAATTATTTTTATGCGAAATTATCAACTCTCATTTATCCATTAATTTTTAATGAACGCAATCTAATTTACATGAATTAATAGATGAGAAGAGAAATAATAAAAAAATGACTATCGAAACGGATGTTCGTAATGTTTCGCAGGCCACCGATGGTCAATTTCTTTGCCTTCAAATATAACATCGATCGTTTGATAATTTCATGTGATCAGAAAAATAAAACATTATATGATTTGTGAATGTATTAGTACGGTGTATTTCGACTCTCACTGGACTTGTCAACATTATAATCAGAAACTTTTCCATCGACATATTGTCAACTCTTAAATTTTTTGGTGACTAGATAACCACTTATTACTCGGACTCAGATTAGTCCAAAAATTCCGTGTTTTTGGTACAACAACAAATTAAAGCAAGACATGCAATGTGGCCTTTGTTGTCTTTTCATTGATCTCTTGCACGAGAAATACAAGTTCTCTAAAATGATCAAGTTTGGACCCACCTAAGTGTTTATATATAATCAAGAAAGTTGTTTGGTGATTAATCTTATCTAAATTGTCATTAGGATCAGATAAAATTGCACGAATATTCGTTTGACTTGGTCATAATCCAAAAATGTATAATAATCTCACAACATGCGCTAATTTTTTTATGCACACATCATATCAGGATATATCTATCCTTTATATCTTACGCGGTTTACAGATGACAATATCACAGGGTTGAAAGATTCGACATGCTTATTACATTTCGCTTTACAGATATGTTGGTACATAAAAAGCGGATGATGAAGAAATCAACATACACAACTTTCAAAACTATGGTTTTCTCCTTTTGGTATAAATAATCACTGTCACATAAGATCATATAATTAATTTCATAAATCATAATAATAGTATACTACTACTTCACTACCTACAGTGTAAATTGGGTGTGAACATAGATATTTTTGTGATTTATTGATTTTTCTTCTTCTTCATGTTCTTCTTCTTCTTCTTCTTTTTTTTTTTTTTTGAAATAAACTGCTGATCATTAAGTCACGTATAGATGCATGGGGGACATGACATGCACAATGTTTCATGCATTTACGGAGCATATGGGGAAGAGTTGTTCCACGTTATTCGTACAATTACCACGAGCTCATATGTACTTCATGTTTCATGAATATATTTTATATTATTTTATATATAAATATAAATTTTATTTTTATATTAAATTATATTTGATCATCCCGTAATATATATTAGATTGAAATAAATAAATTATACAATCATTTATGTTTCACGATAAATTTATAAAAAATTATATTTAAACGTTGTTATGTATATATTAAATTTTACATCGATACACGCGTAAAAAAAATTATGTCTGCACTAGATTTTTTCTAAATAGAATTACAAATTTACAATGTGGAAATCTATGCTTCAGTGTGCTAGAGCAAAATTATTTTTTAATTCTAATATAATCCTTTTGTCAGTCAGGATAGTGGGTAGTTAAAAAGTTCGCTGGTCATTCAAACTAGGTCGTCGGCAAGCCGATGATCTCACAATTAGAAAAAACGATTTATTATTAAAATAATTTCACTTGACAAGTTCTTTTATAAATAAATATAGTTAATTACAAAAGAGCTCATCTAAGTTGACCTATTAGTTTTTACTATTCCATCTTGTAGCTAGTATAAATGTAACTTCCGCTGATTAATTGGATGAGATAAGTTAGTCATCTTTTTTAACACTATCCTTATCGTTCATTAGATTTCAGTAGTTACTAGTATAAAAATAAGACTTAACGAAAAATCAACTAATAAGATAATTAGAGAATTTTCAAATGTTCACAGTAAAATGATTATTGTCAATACTTCTCGGGGATGATGGATTTATATTAACTCAACCGAGCCCTTAGTATGACATATGACTCGTGCAAATGCTACCATTCAAATGCATATATATCCAAACAATTCTTTAGATGCATAACTAGCTTGATGGTACATAACTAGTAAGTGCCTTGTAATTACAAAAAACAGACATCACTCATGCAACATAACTTGAATTTGGACGAAACAATCATACTAGCTTACGCTTAGACGTTTCTCTTTTATCCCAAGTATAGTTAAGCTACTTCATAATGCGGTTTAGGTCCGGTTTGATCCAAATGGTGACAGATGTAAGATAAGAATATTTTGGAGAATACGATATAAGAACGATAAAAAAAGACAACAAATGATAACGTCCATTCTTACGAATGTTTCGGGGTGCAGTTTTCCTCCTTGCCCTCGTGTTTTAGGGTACATGCTACCATAGGATTCATCCGGTTGTTGCAACAGCACAATAGGGGATCCGAATCAATGATCATCACAATAAAGGATCCGAATCCCTCTAATTGTCATAGATAACATTTGACCATTAAGAAACTCATACAAACAATATCACCAACTCAAATATCTTCCTTATAAACAGAATCTAGAAAAAACGAGATGGATAGTCTAATCCTTGTTTTATTAATAGAGATTGTTCCCTATCGAAAAAACACAAGGATAATATATATGCTGAGGGTAAAATTGTCACTTACGGGTTATCTTTGTTACTGCTACAAATTAAACTATCATATGGGACACACAGCAACTCCAGAAGAATTTTTGTAGCCAAAATGGGAGGTATTCTTAATTAGATAGTCTCCCACACAACTTCCTGGAAAGTGGTCCGAATCAAACAACAAAAAGAAAACGTGACGATAACTCCACAACACAGAAAAAAATCAAATCAAAAAGCAAAATAATCCCCTGATATCTCACGCAATTGAGAAGTCGTTAGCTTATTAGATCTTTGTTTGACATCGATTTCTCGCTTTTGTGTAGTCAATTTTGGTTTCTATAGACATAAAATCCATAGCTTGCTTCTCTAATTGAGACTTGAAATTATGTGTATGCTTTGAATGGTCGTCGTTCTAAAACATTGAGACAAGTTATGTTGCCTCTATTTAGTGAAGAAGAGAAAAGAGAACAACATTACGTACTCTATTCTCATAGAATCCGAGATTAATGTTTGAATCCAATTTATATATATATTATTCGATCTATTAAATTCTTATTTATGATTAACTCCAAAAATCAATCAGGATACCCACGATCAGAATTTGATATAATTGTCTTATCACCACACCACCGCCTCTTGCAAGCATTCTCACGTATGAACTTCGTGAACTGAGCAATCACAACATCATCTCATGAACTGTTTAAACATCGTTCCTCATTATGATTTCTATTTTTCTATAAGTGATACCAAACAATCACGAGGTCATATATTGCACGTTACATATAAAAATAGGACCAAGTAAAATCAGCGAGCAAACGCTAGCAAACAGACCACAGAGAATGGAGACGAGACTATCACTGTCACGAGACACGATAACATTCCCCCCACGATTTGCCTAGTAAACCGGCCCCGGGTCGCTGTCCAACCCCAACACTTTCCTCCCAACCCGGCCGCCCGGTTCCCGGCCGGTTCATGAACCGGATTGATCCCCACATCCACCCAGTCAACCGGTCCCACGTGTCCCCCTCTCCCCTCCGCCTCCACGTGTCACTGTCTCCTCCTTGTCCCCACCCAGACCCGCCATCCCTCCCCACTCTGTCCCCCGCATTTCTCTCTCCTACGTGGCATCCAACGCGTCACTTTTATTTTTTCATTTTTCCACTATAAATACCAGCTCTCACTCTCCCACATCTCCTCATCCAACGCAAACCAAAGCATAGCATACAAAGTTTAACAAACTATCTATTTTTATTTTTTTTTGGTAAGAATATTCACCTCGATGGCTGTTGACTCGATCGATTCATCCCCTCTCGGTCCTCCAGCCTGCGAGAAGGACGCAAAGGCATTGCGGTTCATCGAAGAGATGACCCGCCATGCTGATGCTGTCCAGGAAAGGGTGCTCGGCGAGATCCTAGGCAGGAACGCCAAGACGGAGTACCTACGTCGGTACAAGCTGAACGGGGCCACGGATAGGGAGACGTTCAAGGCGAAGATCCCGATGGCGATGTACGAGGATCTCCAGCCGGAGATCCAGCGTATTGCCAATGGGGATCGGTCGCCGATCCTGTCCGCTCACCCGATCTCGGAGTTCCTGACCAGTTCGGGGACTTCGGCCGGGGAGAGGAAGCTCATGCCGACGATCCGTGAAGAGCTGGATCGCCGGCAGCTGCTTTACAGCCTCCTCATGCCTGTCATGAACCTGTAAGATACATATATGCAAATAGTATTATGAACTTCTGTTCAAAAGATATTAAACACATCGGATTAATTTTTGTGGATTAGTTATTGATAAAGGTTCTGTTTTGCTTCGTGATACAGTTATGTGCCTGGGCTGGACAAGGGAAAGGGGCTATACTTTCTGTTTGTGAAGTCAGAGACCAAGACGCCCGGTGGGCTTCTGGCCCGACCCGTGCTGACTAGCTATTACAAGAGTGAGCACTTCAAGACCCGCCCATACGACCCGTACATGGTCTATACCAGCCCAAACGAGGCGATCCTATGTGCCGATTCGTTCCAGAGCATGTATACCCAAATGATCTGCGGGCTCTATGAGCGCAAACAAGTGCTCCGTCTTGGGGCGGTATTTGCTTCGGGCCTGCTACGGGCCATCAAGTTCCTCCAGCTCAACTGGCAGCAGTTGGCCAATGACATCAGGATGGGTACCTTGAACTCGAAGATCACTGACCCGGCCCTCAAATCTTGCATGGCCAATGCCATGAGGCCCAACCAGGAACTTGCGGACCTCATTGAAAAAGAGTGCTCCAAGGAGAATTGGGAAGGGATCATTACCCGAATCTGGCCCAACACCAAGTACCTCGATGTGATCGTCACCGGAGCAATGGCTCAATACATCTCGACCCTCGATTACTATAGCGGCAGCCTGCCACTCGCTTGCACAATGTATGCCTCATCGGAATGCTATTTCGGGCTCAACCTGAACCCGATGTGCAAACCCTCAGAAGTCTCCTACACGATCATGCCTAACATGGCCTACTTTGAGTTCCTCCCGGTTGGCCACTCCTCAGGCGGGTCGGCCCGTGACTCTGCCCCACGACTCGTCGACCTGGTCGACGTGGAGGTGGGAAAAGAATATGAGCTCGTGATCACAACCTACGCTGGACTCTACAGGTACCGAGTCGGGGACATCCTCCGGGTCACTGGATTTCACAACTCCACCCCGCAGTTCCATTTCGTCCGCCGCAAGAATGTCCTTCTCAGCATTGACTCCGACAAGACGGATGAGGCGGAGCTCCAACGGGGCATTGAGAATGCATCAGAGCTCCTAAGGGAGTACAAGACTAGGGTTGTCGAGTACACAAGCTACGCAGACACGAAGACTATTCCGGGTCATTACGTGATCTACTGGGAGCTGATGGTCGAAGACCCGACGAAAGGGCCACCACGCCATGTCTTGGACAAGTGCTGCCATGTGATTGAGGAATCGTTGAATGCAGTGTATCGTCAAGGCCGGGCCGAGTGCGGGTCCATTGGGCCGCTCGAGATCCGAGTGGTAAGGAACGGGACGTTCGAGGAGCTCATGGACTACGCAATCTCGCGTGGTGCGTCCATCAATCAGTACAAGGTGCCACGGTGCGTGAACCTCACGCCCATCATGGAGCTGCTCGACTCGCGAGTCGTCTCGGCACATTTTAGCCCAGAACTCCCACACTATACTCCAGAGCGTCGGAACTGAAAATTTTGATTTGTCAAATGAAGATCAAAAAAGCCAAATCAAATGTGTTAATGTGAAGGATTTTCTCTTTTTTGGGTTGTAATTTTTTTTTTCATTTTTTTTTTTTTGGACAGTTTTGTTTAGTTGCTGATGAAGATGTAGCTTAATCATGATTCCAGCAATTTCTGTTTTATCAATTCTGTCATTGTTTAGTTCATCTTTGCCAAAGCAGAATAAAATGAACCATCGTTTTCCACATAGATAAAAAAGAAACTAGAAGCACATGGCAGCACAAGCAAATATATACTCCCTTGAAATGTCCTGACCAAGAAGACGCGTACACGACATAAACTATCATTAGTGTCAGTTCTACAACACCGACGGGGCGGTAGGATCACAGTTTGTGTCCAGCACCCAGGATAGGCATATAATGACAGGACATACAATACAAGATCTCAGGCCGGTGCGTCGACAAAACATAGGTATCTGACTCAAAATGTGATGGGAAAATGCAGCAGGAAAATCAGGTCTTGATAAGAAGAACAATATTGGATCCAATATAGAGTAAGAGAGTAGCAGGCTATTAAATGAATTATTGAGTAGCAGGTGAACGGAAATATTCCAGGAGAAAATCAGAAAGACAAAAAATAGCCAAATTGTAAGCAATGCAGACTCCAAGACAGTGGACGAACAAGAAGCGAAAAACTTAAAGCATAAGAAGAGTTGAACAGGTACGGAACTAGGGGGCTTCATGGTTCGGTTGAGGGTATAGTGGGACGTCTATTTCTCAAGAACGCCGAATAGCTCAATGGTCAGTTGTAGACACTTCACGTGCCAAAACTTGCGTTCGAACCCCAATCTTAGGTCCTTTTGCATTCTTTTTTGGTCCTTTTTTTTCCTTTATCAAAATATTCCCATTTCTTTTTAACCTTCTTTTATCATTTTTCCATCCATCATTTTCTTGTAATTATTAACTTTCAATTGTTTATTTCAATTCTCATTTAATGATATAGTACTCCCTCCGTCTAAAACATAATGAAACAATTTTTCGAGATGTCCCATTTTAAATGCATAAATTTTTTGAATACTCTTTACTGAAAAAAAGAAAATTTAAATGCATGTGTCATGCATTTTCATAATATCTTCTTACATATAATTATTTATGACAAAATAAAAATCTAACATTAATTTTAACAATAAAATAGAAATTATATGTAATTCTTTCCGCCCTCATGAAAATTCTCTGGTTCTACCCCTGTATGGAGGCTTTCCCTTTTTTGCGAAAATGGACTGATGTTGGGGAGTAACAAATCCCT
Source organism: Drosera capensis (assembly GCA_001925005.1). NCBI lineage: Eukaryota > Viridiplantae > Streptophyta > Magnoliopsida > Caryophyllales > Droseraceae > Drosera > Drosera capensis. The sequence goes on along the minus strand of LIEC01001694.1, from coordinate 1,654 downwards.
CAATCATCCCCAACACTAACAAAAGACTCAATCTTTTGTTAGTGTTGGGGAGTAACCGTTGACAGATTCAAGAAAACATAACAACACTAACAAGAACAAGAATAAATTAGTTTCATGATCTTGTCTCAGAATCCCGGAAAGCACCTGGAGATATTCACTCATCTTTCCCACTCCTAACTAAAAGTTCCGAATATCAAAGCCCACTCAACAATTCAGCATTCAGCGAGTTAAACAAACGCTCAACCAGGAATATCACATATCCGTAGAAAATAAGTTGCACTAGCAAAAATATAGTTCATGTTGAACGCATCATATATTTATAAGTATCTCATACTAGAGCTAAATAGGAAACTCATCAATGGGCATCTTTCAAACTCACTCAGACTAACACGAGTCACGACAGAACGTACCTCCGATGGTACATAGGAATTTTGATAGGACACAGTTACCACGCCATGCACCAGCAGATATAACTACGCAGTATGCACAACCCGCCACTTCAACGATTTCCTGTCATGACAGAGCAATGAATCAAATGAAACAATAATCAGCTGTAACTTATAATCATTATTTAGGGTAGATATTATCGTACCTTAAAACATTCAGTTTGTATAACACCAAGTCATCGATGCGGAATATACAAATAATTGTTACCATGAGAAAAAAATGTTTATTGGCATTGGGACACATTATATGTCATTTTTAAGTAATAAAAAAAAAGTGATAAGCTATGCCATAAATAAGATACAACACTATGTCAGATCCCTCAAGCACGAGGTTCAGCTTATTATCCATCGACTAACCTAAGAATAATAACTCGATTAGGAATTCCGCGGCAAATCAGAAAGATGACAAGCTCGTCCTATTGATCCCATTGCTATACCATTTTAGAATGCTTGTATTGTCATCTAAGTATCCTAGTAACTCCCTCCCAATGAGGGATTTGAATTTTGAACCTGTGTAAATACACTACATAGTAGACATCTATGAATTCGGCCCCTATCTCAACCCACAAACGAAGTAGATGGTCATGGACCATCCACACAAATATCTGGTTTTTTTCATCACACAGACATTATCAATGTCTCAATCATAGGTTCAAGTCTCGAACACTGAACTTCCAATTTAAAAAGATTACAATTAAACCAGTAACTATTATCTCTAAGCTGAATAAGTTGAGTTTCTGAGATAATAGATCTCGATAAGGACTATTGAACCCATCTCTAACTCAAAATCAATCGGCAATAAATTGAGTATCAAGTCAATATCATCAGCAATCAAATTGTACAGAACAGAACTGAACTGAAAAGCCCTACGTTTTGACCAACGAATTTGGAAATAACACGCAGCACCAAATTTGAAATCTACTTCCCCACATTTCGTCAACATCATCAGCAATCAACAACATAGAATCCACACTGGCGAAAGAGACGATAGCACTACAAATAATCGGCTAATCGAACCCTAAACAAAACGGTAACCCAATCTTGCATTGTGAATGTGATTTTATTTTTGCTATTGCGCCAAGGAGATTGAATCGGGAGTGTAGAGAGAGATTGATATACCTGGAAGCGGCGAGCGGAGGGGAAGCCACGGCGGCGACGGTGTAGACTAGGGCGGTGGTGACGGAACGAGGCAAGCGGCGGCGAGGGAT
>LIEC01001693.1:2700-67494 GCA_001925005.1 Drosera capensis | reverse complement strand
TTCTTCACGACGTATACGAGAAGCTTGTGCTCATTAGACAGATATTTCTTCATCTTTCTGATGCCTTCCTTTTTCCGTTCTTCACTGAGCATGGCATGTCTTCCATCTACTACTACAGAAGGTGGGATGGTTCTGGGTCCTTTATTTGAGACTTTGAAGTACTACTCAAAGTCATCTTGACCTATGTAGAACCCAATTTTCTGTGTTGAGAAATACGTGATGAGTTGATGGCCGTCTGCAACTTTTGCCTTCTCGATGAAGTTTAGTACATCTTCATTGTAGATTCTGCTGGTTCTTTCACTAATGTATTTGAGCCCTGTATCTTGAATTAAATCAGATATTTCCTTCACCTCGTCCGATTCATTTATCAAGGTCTTGAAATTAAGCACCACTCCTATCTCCAACTCCACTCTCTTCATTGGGCTTCGTTGCTCTTATGACTTGTCATTCTTGGAAGTGTTGGATCGGATGTTGGCCATTTTTCAAGAAGATTTGAGAGAATTTTTAAGTTGTGAGATCGAATTTGACAGAATTTGTGAACTTAGGGTTTTGCAGTTGAGTGCAGTAGAGCGCAAAAACGAGAGAGAGAATGAGAGAATTAAGAGAGAAAATTAGAGAGTATAGGTGTATTTCTTATTGAAAAAGTTTCAGTATTTATACCCTATGAAGAAATATTATCGTTTCCTGTTTTAATTAGTTGTTATGTAGATTCAGTCATTGATTTGACTGTTGCGTGATTTCAGGCAATCAGTTTTTAAAATGTTATTTTCTTTCCAAAAGTAGAGATGAAGTCGAGCAAAAGTATCTCTCATCGAGAGATACCCAATTATACCCAATTTATTGATTTAAATCAATTATACCCAATTCACCACGAAATTGAATAAATTTACTCTCATCGAGAGGCTTTGTAAAAATGTCTGCAAGTTGTTTTTCTGTTGGAATATATTCTAATTTAATGTGACCTTTTTGCATATTATCTTTGATAAAATGATATCTGACATTAATGTGCTTGGTTCTTGCATGAAAAATTGGATTTTCTGAAATTGCCATTGCAGATGTGTTGTCACTAAATATTAAAGTATTAGTGAATGTCGTATCGTAGCCTTCAAGTTATGACCTCATCCATAGTACTTATGTAGTACTGTAGAGGTTGACATAGTGGTGTGCTTTTTGCTGAACCATGAAATTAGTCTTGCACCAAGGAATTGACATGATCCACTTGTGCTTTTTCTGTCAACTCTGCAACCTGCAAAATCTGCCTCTGAATAACCTGTTAGCATAAAATCTGATTCTCTAGGATACCATACACCCAGATTTGGAGTTCCTTTGAGATATCTCATGATACTCTTTGCTATAGTGTAATGAGATTTCTTGGGATCAGATTGATACCTAACACATACGTAAACCGAGTATTGGATATCTGATCCGCTTGCAGTAAGGTATAGTATTATTCCTTTATATATTGTTTGACTTATTCTCTTCCCACTTTCATCCTTATATATTTTTATTGATGTACTCATAGGTGTTTTCATATGGCTTGCACTTTCTAATCCATACTTTTTTATTATGTTCTTTAGGTACTTAGATTGATTTAAGAAAATCCTATTTTCTAATTATTGTATCTGAAATCTTAGAAAGTATTTTAATTTCCTCATTAAGCTTATTTAAAATTTTAATTTTATTAATTCAGCAAACTGCTCATAGAATTTATTATTAGTACAACCAAATATAATGTCATCAACGTAAATCTGCACTAACAATATATGTTCTTCATGCTTTTTAAGGCATAAGGTGGTATCTACCTTTTCTCTCTGAAATATATTCTCGCATAGAAAGGTTGAGAGAGTTTCATACCATGCCCTTAGAACTTGTTTTAGTCCATATAATGCCTTGTCTAACCCATAAACATGTCCTGGATGTTCAAAAACTTCAAAACCAGGAGGTTGTTCAACATATATTTCCGCTTGTAGTTTTCCATTTAGAAAGGCACTCTTTACATCCATCTAGTAAACTTTGAACTAGGAGGTTGTTCAACATATACTTCCGCTTGCAGTTTTCCATTTAGAAAGGCACTCTTTACATCCATCTAGTAAACTTTGAATCCTTAAAATGCAGCATAGGCATGAAACATCCTTATGGCTTCCAATCTTGTAACAGGGGCAAAGGTCTAATCAAAATCGATTCCCGCTTCTTGTGAGTATCCTTTTGCAACTAACCTAGCTTTGTTTCTGATGACTGTTCCATTTTTATCACTTTTGTTTCTGAATACCCATTTGCAGCCAACAACTGGATAATTTTTGGGTCTTGGTGTTACATACCATACTTTATTTCTTTGAAACTCATTCAATTCTTCTTGCATGAAATCTATCTAGTTTGGATCACTTAGAGCTTCATTTGTTGTCTTTGGTTCTTTTTCTGATATGAAGCAAGAAGACAAGCATTCTCTAGTAGTTATACTTTTAGTCTACATAGGAGCATACTTGTCTCCAGTGATGTCTTCCTGTGTGTGCCTTGATCCATCTTCTCTTGTCTTGCTCTTCAGTTGTTTGTTCCTATTATTGTTGCATGGTAGATTATTTTGACTCTGTTGCATTGTGGTTTTCTTCAATATGTGCAGAGGACTCTTCCTTTTCTGCTATTTTAATTCCTTCATGTGCATTCTATTCATCATCTATGCATGCACATTCCTCATCACAGATATTAACATCTCACATGGATATTTCAGATTCATCAAAGGACACATGTACTGACTCCTCAACTATTTGTATTCTTATATTATATACTCTAAAGGCTTTGCTGATTGTGGAGTACCCCAAGAAGGTTCCCTCGTCTCTCTTAGGATCAAATTTCTCTATATGATTTTGTCATTTTATGTATATAGCATTTATATCCAAAGACATGAAAGTATTTGACACTTGGTGTCTTTCCTTTTCATAATTCATAGGGGGTCTTTTTATGTAGTTTGTGTATGATGCATCTGTTTTGAATGTAACATGCAGTGGTTACTGCTTATGCCCACAAGCGTTTTAGTAAGTTTGCATCAGTAAGCATTGTCTTAGTTTCTTCTATAAGTGTCCTATTTTCCTTTTTGCTACACCATTTTGTTGAGATGTTTTAGGTGCTGAGAAGTTGTGTTTTATTTCGTGATCATTGTAGTAGGTATCTACTTCTTTATGATCAAATTCAGTACCACGATCACTTTTAATTGTAATTACTTCAATGCCTTTCTCATTTTGAATTTGACTTAGGAATCTAGTCAACAGACTACAAGTTTTGCTCTTTTTATATAGAAATATTACCCATGTGTATTGTAAGATTCAAGAGTCAACCTAGAGAGGGGGGGGGGTGAATAGGTTGTTTCAAAAATTATTCAAACTTTAGATGCGGAATACTAGTTCTTTGCATACCAATGTTCTATGAAGACCACTAAGGTTGTCTGAAGATGATGCTTGGTGGTCTGTAGCAGAGAGTTCAAACTCTTTGAGTTTATCTCTGTTTGGCTGTAATGATTTGTTTCTAACAGTTCTAAATATCAAACAATAAAGGCAAGTAATATACACAATGTTTATACTGGTTCAGACACTCGATATCAAATCATAATCGAGAGCTTAGTCCAGTCTTCCCTCGGTGACGAGTGTAGTCAACCCAAGAGGTGAGTATCACTATCTTCTTGTTTGAGCTTACAAGAAACTTATTTTTACAAGCTATCTAACTTGTACAAAAGATGAAGGACTCATATCCTTTGCACAGATCTAAACTCTGGACTCTTCTACGAGATGTGTTCTTCTATAGACACTTCTTTTCACTGTGATCTTCACTAGTTAGCTCTCTTGAGTAATCCATGAACTTTTGATTGCTTTGTACACTTGCCTTTCAATCACATTCAGCAGCCTTACTTCAATGTTCTTAAACGGTTCCTTTTATAGGCTCAGGAAACGAACCCAACAGCATGGTACTATTTTTGATGTTGACACCTTGCCACTCGTGTCCCCCACCATCTTGTTTCTGATGCTGGAAGTCCACTACTTCAGAATTTGTGTCATTGCTATCTGTACCTCGAATCTTTGTTTGAATGACTTCTGACCTTTGACCCCACCTCAGCAATCATCTCTACTGCACTCCAGTAAGCTACAATCCTCAGTTTGTACCCAGTGTCTGCCGCAACCCTAGTCTGCATCCCATACTACAACCCTAGTATGTACCCAGTCTCTGCTGCAACTCTGTTCTGTACCCAGATCTGATGCACTTCATCCGTTGTTGTATTGATCCTTATCTACAAGCTCATTCCCAGATCCTGAAGCCTTTGATGGTCTTTTGTTGCTCATTAATGCCTTAGCTGCTTATCCAAAAACATCTCTAGTACTCTGCATCTGATGACCTACACAATATCCATCCTAGACTACAACTATCTATTTGTTTTCTAGCCTAAGCATTCTAACTACATTATGACTAATACAACTCAGTTATGTTACATCAATTTCTATACAATTGGAGGGGTTGCACATTCCTATCAATCTCCTTCTAAATTGATGCTAACAAAAATTCCTATTTAAAACAACAAGTTCACAACTTTTCTTATTACATTGATTACATTATTTTCAAACCAAAAGGAAAAAAAGAAAGAGCAAACGAGATATTTATGCTTACCTTTGATGCTCCTTTCCCTTGTTGTACTTGTGCCTTTGTTCCTCTTCTAATTCTGTTATGAGCTTTTGAGATCTTTCTTCTGACTCTTTATGTCATCTGCATTCTTCATAAGATTGTTCCCCATGAAATCGTCGTCTCTTTCCAGACCTTTCCGTTCTTTGTCAAAGGAATGTCTTTTCTTGGTTGTAGAAGACTTCGCCCCCTGAGTCTCAGTTGGGGTCTTTTGCTGCTCTACTGCAGTGGCCCTGGAAGTCCTTTATGGCTCTTCTGCAGTCTACTTCTCCCTCTTTTTGTTTGCATTTAGGGTGGAGGTGAGAGTTTCAAGAGCAGTGCGCACAGCTTGAAGTTTAGAGAATATGTTTTTCTGAACTACTTCCAGGTTGGTTTCAAGGAGTCCAAACTTGGTATCGTTGATGGGGATGGTCTCATCGAGTTGTTGTTGAGAGGTCTACAGAGCCTTGTTCAGCTTTCTTAGATCAACTTTATGTTGGCTTTTGAACTTGTTGAGGTTGGAAGAGCTCAATTTGTATTGTTGAAGGTTAAGGCCATTGGATCTTTGCATTTGGCCAATAACCCCTGCTGTCAATTTGTTAAGTGAAGTTTAAATATCTTCAAAGCCTTGGGTTCTAGTTTGCCCCTCTTGTTCAAATTCTTCTACTATTGGTTGCAGAGTGTCAAAAAACTCATGAAGTGCTTCTTTGTTCCAAAGTTGTAGATTTCTTAATCTAATCTTCCCAACCTGTATCATGTAGTGTCCTCTGAGGGAAAGAAGTGTATCCTTTCTACAGGTGATCTTGGTTGAACTGAAATGATTTGAATGTCATCATCAAATGCATCCTTCATTGGCTTGACTACAGATGGAGGAGTTGTCTGAGTTTCGGAGGCACTCCTGCTTGGAATTCCTTGTGTAAATCCCATGGAGGGTAGTGTAAACCACATATTTGACAGACTTTGTAAGGCTAGATGAGTGGGAGGTTATTATTCTGCCTCATCTGCATCCTTGGTCTCAACTGCAGTGTGGAGTAGTGATACATCCGAGTCTGTTGTGGATGTAATTATTGTTAGTTCTTCAACTGTGGGCACTTCCTCCGCTAGTTCTTCAACTTGAGGGAGTTCCTCTGTGGTTTGTTCTTCTACTTCGACCTTAGGAAGTTCCTCTATAGTTTGCTCAGCTGCTTCGACCTCAGGAAGTTCCTCTGTAGTTTGCTCAGCTGGTTGATCTTCTATTTCATCATCCTCTGTCTTCTCTGTTGTAGGTTCCTTTACTAGAGATTCATCATGTTCTTCGGTTTGTTCTTGATGCTCTGGAGTTTCTTCTACTGTAGGTGGTTCTTCTTCATGTCTTTCATCAGGTATTTTAGCTTCAATAGATGGTTCTTCTGCATGTTCCACTGCTGCAGGTTCATTTGCTTGAGATTCTACTGTAATAGTCTCGACTGTTGTAGTCTACTCTTGGACGCCTTCTTTAGCAACTTGATCAATGATTTCATCATCATCATCCTGAGGATGCTGTTGATCACCATCATTACCATCATCACCATCATTACCTGATGGCTGATGTCCTCCTATTGTAGGTCTGGAGAGATAATTATATATCTCCTCAATGGCCATTTGAACATACTTGTCTAAAATACGTTTTAGCTCAACTTCCACTTCAGGAATATACACGAACTCAATGTGTTTGAGTTGTGCCTACTTGTGTTTTCTTGTCTTCAAGGTGGAGTCCTTCAATTCAAGAGCCCCACTGAATAGAATGTAGGGTTCCTTTGGTCTTGTTGATCTTCTTGCTTCTTTCTTCGGCTCAATCAATTGATGGACTTTTCCTGGTGACATTCCATCAATCTCTCCAATAAGTGTTTGTTACTTATCTGGATTGATTGGCCACAGGGTTTGTGGTCCTTGGGGGATCCGTTTTGGTCTTGTAGATTTTGTAGTTCTTGTAAGTCTCTTGATGGGAAGTTTGTACTGTTTAACAAACTCCTGGATCATCCTCTCAGCTTTTGTCTTCTCCTGTATCTCCGCTTGTGGCGAATGTCCTAGCAGTTGATAGGTTGAAATGGTGTGCTATTGAACTCGTTCTCCTACAGCTTTAACCGTCTGCAGAACTGCTTCAATGACCTTTTCTGGAGAAGCTCTTGTAGGTCTCACTTCAATAGTTGCAGTAGATGGATGATCTTCTACAAGTATGAATAAATCCATTCCAATACTAGAGATTGGAACAATTGTTGTTGTGGTTGCCTCTTCTGCAGTTGGCCTTATTGTGAGTCACCTTGCAGTAGAGGTGGGCTGAGGTAGTCCTATCCGCTGCAATTCATTGAGATCTGCTTCTATTTGCCATATTTCATCATGTGAGTATCCTTGTGCAATGAACTTTTGCCTCAGTTGAGCTCGTGGTCTTGCCTTAACCTCTTGGTAACTCTTTTGAACTTCCAAGATAAGGTTTTGAAGGTTCTTGTCTACTCCGGCCTTCAGAAATTCAAGTGCCAAATTGGCATCATGAAGTACGGCCAATTCAGGTTCCTTGGGTGGTAGAGTCTTTGACGACAAGGGTTCAAAAATTGGTCTAGTCTGTACTAAGGGAGATTATGTATCTACCTCTATGTCGGTTGATTTTGCAACAGGAAGATCTGAGATTATCTCGTCGTCTAAGGTCTGCATGACGAGTTTTCTCTTGGCTTCCCTGAGATTTTTCAACTTGATTGATTGAGCTTTGCTGACTTGTTGTCTTCTTGTTCTTGGCACTGCTACAGTGGCCTGCACAGCTGCCTTTGAAGATTGGTCTGTAGACTTCTTCCTGGTCTACACGTCTACAGACTGTTATGACTGTTTTACAGGTTTGATGGTAGTCTGCATAGTTGTAGTCTTCTTGTTCGACTAATAGGCTACTTGCCTATTTTCTTGACATCTATCTATTTGGCCATCGTCAATGGCCTTCCTTCCCTATCAGAAAGCTTCAGTTTTTGTTTGAGAAAGATGCTGATTAACCTTCCAAACAGTGGTTGCTTTGATTGCACAGCTTTGGCATGCTCATGCATGAGCAATCTTGCCCAATTCACTTCATATTTTGTGAGTATTGCACACATGATTTCTTGCTTATCAGTGGTAATCTCATCTTTACTGAATTCTCTAGAAGGAATGACCTTCATGACAATATCTGCAAGTATCTTGTGTTGTTTGGATAAGAACTTCTTCATGGTCCTTATCCCCTTCATTCCACTCCTCTTCTGTTAGCATGGCATGCCTTCCTGTTGTCACGATTGCCGGTGGAATGATCCTTGACCCTTCGTTTGGTAAGTTGAAAAACAGAGCAAAATCATCTGCCTTGATGTATATTGTAACTTTCGTTGCAGTAGAGGTGTAAGAAATCAACATTCTAACTATATTATGACTAATACATCTCATTTTTGTTACATCAATTTCTATACAATTGGAGGGATTGCACATTTCTATCATGTATGTTGAGTAATCATCCGCTATAACTAGGGTATACTTCTTTCTATTTAAGCTTTCTACCTCAACTGGACCAAAAAGATCCATATACAATAGTTCCAGAATTTATTTGATTCTGATGATTTTAGGGAGTTAAAACTTGCTCTAGTCTGCTTTCCCTCTTGTAATGGTCTGCACAATTTATCCTTTTTAAACTTTACTTATGGAAGATCTCTTATTAGGTTTTGTGAGGATAATCTGGCTATAGTTTTGAAATTAAAGTGAGTTAATCTTTTGTGCCATAGTCAGTTTGTGTCTTCAGTACCTTTTGTGTAAAAACATGTACTTGTTCTCACTGTGATGAGTAAAAATCTATTGTATAAATGTTTTTTTTCTGATTCCTAATAATTTTGACTTCTTGTGTGACTTTGTCTCTTACTTGGCACAAATCATGAGTAAATGAGACATCATAATTTTTGTCACATAGCTGAGTAATGGATAGTAAGTTATGTTCTAATCCCTTGACATAAGCTACATCTCTAAAGATTAAGGAACCTGCACCAAGTCTATATCCTTTAGTTGTACATGCATTTCCTTCACCAAAGATGACCAGGGATCCCTGTTCCTTTCTGTAGTCCTTAAGAATGCTTTTGTTTTCAATCATGTGCCCTGAGCATCCATTGTCAAGATGTCATGTTCCGTCTTGTTTTTCCTACATTAAAACATAGAGAACTCATATATGGTACCTACTCATATGGTTCCTCATTTGTTAGTCTTTGGAATTCACATTTGAATTATTTTCTTGTGAGAATTTCAATATTCAAAGGACTTGTGGCCAAGCTTACCATAGGTGTAACAGTAGACCTTTGGTCTTACAACTCTGGGTGGTTTGCTTAAGTTTTTTCACCTTTTCTGCTGTATTGGGCATGAGCAGGTGTGCCTCAAGTGTGGCCTTCTCCATATCTTGGAGATGATGTTCCACACTGAGTAGTTTGGTGCATACTGAGGTTCATAAGGTCTTTCATTGACCTTTTTCTTATGATTCCTGACCTTTTGCACTTTGTGGTACTCTATATCAGTTTATACTGATGATCTGCTAGGAACTTTAACCCTTTGGATTTGAGCAGTACAGACCAGACTCTTCTGTACTGATGATCTTTTCATTTGCTTTATTATTCAACGAGTGCTTATAACCTAACCTTACTTTATCATGAGAGGATTGACCCATATTGAGCATTTTTCGTTCCATGTATCTACTTGTTTTCTAAGCTCAGCATTTTTCAACGTGTGTGTCTCCACTACTGTATTGAGAAGCTTTACCCGTTCATTTGATTTCTTTACCTCATCTTGAGTATTGACTAGGCTGCTATTGGTCTCTTTATATGCTTGATTGCATTTCTCTTTGAGATTTGCAATCAGCTCAAGATTTTCTTTATTTTCCCTTGAGAGGGAAATAAACCTTTCAGAGGTTTCTTGAATTGCTTCTTTCAATTCCTCTAGGGTGGCATCTAAGTTAGTAAAGTCAAATACCTATTACTTTTCATCATTTCTTTCCATGAGATAGAGCTGAGCATTTGAGATTGTTTCTTCATCATCATAGTCTGTCTCACTCCATGTCTTAGCAGCATAGGCTTTGCTCCTTTCTTTTCTTCTACGATTCCCTTTATTGTAATCCTTCTTGTACTTCTGTGTAGACGATTCTTGTGTGGATCGTCTGCATTGTGCAACAAAATGTCCTGGCTTACCCCAATTGTAGCAGACCTCCTTCTTTGCTTTTTTCGTCTTTGTGGGGAAGTTCTTCTTGAGGTTGTTCTTTTTTAATAACTTTCTAAACTTCTTCAACATTAGTGCAAATTCTTCGGTTAGTACTTGTTCGCTTAGAGACGAGGTGTCACTAGTTTCCTCTTCTGCCATTGAGCTTAGGCTTTTCTCTTGAGCCTTGAAGGCTAGAGTTTTCTTCCAAGCTTCATCTATTTGTCTCTTCCGTTCAACTTGTAGATTGTAAGTATGCAATAAACCATATAGTTGTGCCAGGGACAACTTGGCAAGATCTCAGGACTCTCTTATTGCTGTTTTTTTGTTCCCTAGATTTCTCCAAGCGATCTCAAAAACTTTAGGTGAACTTCTTTATTATCGAAAGTCTTTTCTAAAGTTTTGAGAATATTGATGAGAACATTTAACCTTTCATAAAAGCTAGTCAGGTTCTCATCTGATCTCATTGAGTCCCAGTCATACTACTGTATTTGTCCCTTCATTTCTGAGCAGTAGAGCGTTCTATGCCTCTTATGCAGTGGTTGTATGAACCACTATGTCAAACATATCGTCATCAAGAGCTTTGAATATTTGGTTCCTTGCTCTTCTGTTTACCAATACCAGATCCTAGTCTTCTCTTGTTCATAGAGATTTTGGTTTGTTCACTTCATTGGTAAATCTATAGGATCTGACATCTTTGGAATATATGGTCCATTAGTGACAATGTCATGAATTATCTCATCGATTGAATCAAGATGTGTAAGTATCCTCAGCTTCCAATGATTAAACTTGTCGAACGAACATGTTGGTGGATCTCCGCTATTGGGACATTTAGGTAACTTTGGTGGAGCTATTTTCTCTTTGCAAAACAAACCGTTAGTAACTTTTTTTGCTAATTTAATTCTAAAAATATGACAATTTCTTTTCAAAACTGTTAGGTCTAAAACGATAGTCTCTAATACCAATTGCTAGGTCCAAAAATTCAACCTAGAGGGGATGAATAGTTTGATCCAAACTATTGCTTTGGATTTCAACGGATTTAAAAAACATTGAACACTACTGTTCTATGCAGACTACCGTGGTAGTCTGCAACAGAGATTCAAACTATATGAGTTTGTCTCTGAATTGATGTAGTGATCAATTTCTACCAGTTCTAAATATATCAAGCAATGAAAATGATTAAAAACATAGGATTTATACTGGTTCAGAAACTCGTTATCAACTGATAATCGAGAGCTTAGTTCAGTCTTCCCTTGGTGACCAGTTTAGTCAATCCAAGAGATGAGCTTACTATCTTCTTGTTTGTGGCTTACAAGATAACCCCTTTTTACAAGCTAGCTAACTTGTCAAAAAGGTGAAGAACCTAGATCTTTGCACAGATCCTTCATTGGACTCTACTTCATCCTTCATTACAAAATAATCTTAGATTATTTTGTAAGCTTGCTCTTTCAATCACTCGTTCAACAGCCTTACTCACTAGGCTTTAACGATCCCCTTTTGTAGGTTGAGGGAATGAACCCGTGACTTATGTACAGGACCTAATGTGACAGCTTGTCACATGTGAGCCTCAACTGATGTTGACAGCTCACCTATTTCAGATCCTCGTACTGTCACATTTTGAACCTCAAATCTTTGATTTGACTGATCCTTAGACATTTGACCCAAACCTCATCAACCATCTCTGCTGCACACAAGCCTGCTGCATCTTAGTCTGCACTCAGTACTGTGAGATCTTGTCTATATCAATCCCTGGTGCAACCTCATCTGCACTCAGATCTGATGTACTTCATGCATTGTTGTGTTGATCCTTATTTACAAGTTCAATCCTACATCCTGAAGCATTTACAGGTCTTTTGTTGTCCATGCATGTCTTAGTTGCTTAGCTGAAATCCTCTGTAGTAATCTACATCTGGTGGCCTCCATAATTCTCTTCATCTATGATCGTCTGCTCTTCAGCATCTGACCTAGACTGCAACTACCTATTTTATTTCCAGCCTAAGCACACTAACAACATTATGACTAATACTCCTATGTTTTTTTCATCAATTTCTATACAAGCTGAGGGATTGTACATTCCTATCACTAGACTTAACAGCTTTTGAAAAGAAACTCTACTTTTTTTTTCTTGCAAAGAAGTCACTTATCTGAGTTTTAAGAATGAAAGATGCTAGTAAATTTTTCATTCCATATGAAACTCATCCCCCTCTATTCAAGGATCAAAACTTCCATCATTAGAAGGCCAGAATGATGTTTCATTTTGACCAAGCTGATGAACGAATGAGAAAAATTATCATTGAAGGGAGATTCATCCCTATGCGTCCTTCTATGAATCCAAATGATAAAGGAAAACTTGTTCCCAAAGAGAAAAAAGATTTCTCTGAGAGGGATAAAAAACTCATTCAAATTGGCATACCAGCCTCAGGGATTATTGTAAAATCCCTAGGCAGTGACATGTTTGAATTGGTCATACATTATAAATCAGAAAAGAAGGCATGGGATGCCTTCATTCTGAGAAATGATGGCATGGAAGAAATCCATGAGAACAAGCTGAATCTTCACATTCAGTAGTATGAGCTCAAAAAGATGAATGACAATGAGACTTTGACCGAGTTCTTTGACAGATTTAACATTCTTGTCAATACTCTGAGGGATCTTGGGGAGAATACTTCTCCTCAAAAGGTTAATTTGAAGTTTTTTAGGTGTCTCATCCCTGAGTGGAACATCAAGGTTACTACCATAAGGAAGTCTAGAAAAATGGACCAAACCACCCTTTTTGACCTTTATGGTCTCCTATTGACTTACAGCTTGGAGATTGATCACAGGAAGACCCAGGTGATGAACCAAAACAAGAGGCGCATCTCCATCAAACCTCAAATCAAAAGCTCAAAGTAGATTGAAGCTCACTCATAGTCAGAAGCCTCAAGCGAGGAGTTAGACATGCTGAGCAAAAGATTCAGAAAATACTTCAAAAAGATAAGAAGGATCAATAAAGATATCCCTGCACTAAGAGACTCTGAGCTCAACTGCTACAACTATGATAAGATAGGGCACTTTGCCAATCAGTGTAGAAAACCTGTAAACAGCCCAACTGTAAAGAAGAAAATAGAGCAGCAACCTCAAAGAAATCCTTTTAGAAAAGGAAAGGCTCTGATTGCAAAAATATGGAGTGACACTGAGTCAGATGATGATGATGTAGCCTCAAAAGCACCTTCCAGGGCTCAAAAGCCGCTCATGTGCCTCATGGCTTGAAACAATGATGAGATTGAAAAAGAGTAGTCCACAACAAATGAAACCACAGAAGCGTCTTCTGCAATAGAACTTGGAGAAACTTGGAGCTTGTTTTAATCAGTAAAGAGCTTTGTCAAGTCTGGAGATATACTCAGGATATTTGTAATCCTCAAAGCCAAGAGGTTGTTCTATATATACCTCCTCATTTAATTTTCCATCCAGAAAGGCGCTTTTAACATCCATTTGATATACCTTAAAATCCTTATGTGCACCATGTGCTAGAAACATCCTAATAGCTTCAAGTCTTGCTTCAGGGACAAAGCTTTCATCAAAATCAATGCCTTCCTCTTGTGAATATCGCTTAGTAACAAGACTAGCTTTATTTCTAATGATAGTTCTATTTTCATCACTTTTGTTCTAAAAATCCACTTACATCCTACCATAGGATAGTTCTTACATATAGGAACTAGATGTCATACCTCATTTCTTTTGAATTCATTGAGTTCTTCTTGCATAGCATTGATCTAGTCACTATCTTTAAGAGGTTTTTCAATCTTCTTAGGCTCTACCTCTGAGATTAAGCATGCAGAAAGGCATTCCCTCAATAGCAGTCCTTCTAGTCCTTACTGGATCATTTGCATTACTTATGATGTTCTCGAATGGATGATCTTTTATCCATTATCTTCTTTTTCTTTCATCTTCCATAATTTGTTGTTGAGACTCTACTGCAGGTAACTCTTCTACGGCCAGTTGAGGCTCTCTAAACGAGGATGCCAATTATAAGAAGTACAATCTAGGAGACTAAAGACCAGAGAAATTCTAGGTGTTGCTACATGGGATTGAAGTTGAGGGTATAAGAGTTCTATCAGGGAGGATATAGGAAATAGAAAAGCTAAGCTTTAATCCGGGGTAGAATAGAGTCTACTTAGGGTGACGTCTAGAGGATTGGTGTAAGTTGTAATTGGTATTGCCTATGTTACCAAGATGCTGATAATGCATAGGATCTCTGACATTGATCTGGAAGATTGGTGAAAGAGAGGCAGAACGGTGTATACTAGTGAAGACGATCATAATGCAAAGTTCTCGAAAATCTCACTGGATATGGATATAAAAATCTTGTTTCATAGTTTTGATTAAGAGATGAACATGTATAAACACTGTGTTCACTCTCTTTTACTGCTTTAATTCTTGATCACTCAATAAACAAGCAAATTAAACAATTGATGATACAGAAACAAGCATACGGGTTAAGAAAGACTCAGGCCTTCCTAATGACCTGGGTCTTCCTCATTAGAAAAGTGAAAAAGAGTTCGTAAAGCTTTTGATACCCAATTCAATCCTGCCCCTCCCTCCCACGAGTGTCCTTCGCAAACCAATAACTACAAACACGAAATAGAATCTCTTCAAATTTTGAATTTTGGGCTAACCTTTCGATGTTTTGAACTCTCTCCTTAAAACTTCATGATTAAAAACCTTGAATGCAATGAAATAGGATTTGAAATATTTTGGTCTATTTTTGGATGAGGAAAACGTTTCAAAATTGCATTGAAAAAACAAAGACAAGGATATATTTATAAGGAAGATGACACATATTGGTTGATTTTAAGATGACATGGCACCTTTTTACTTATGTGCTGATGACTATAATTAAATAACGTATTTAGCATATGATATCAATAGACCCAAACATTAACCATTTCAAGTGTTATAGTTTAGACATTTAACTTTTTGATATTTTTCCATATAAGCATCTGAAATCTCATAAAATTATATTAAAAAAACAACATCAAATCTTCATATTTATAAAGACGCTATCCAAATCGTATGATATTTTCATAATACCTATCGCCATGAGTCAAATCGTTAATTTTAACATTTTAGACACAAAATTACAAATTGTCCTTAATTGAAACAATAATCTAAATTTCACCAATATTTTTTTCCTATCTCTTTCATGTCCCCTATGTTAACTTCATATCATTGAGTGTGTGATAAAATTGATGTATAACCTGAATTTAATAATGAAAAAATAGAATGACGATGATTTTGATTTGAATTATCGATTTAGCAAACTTGGACAAAATAACTATCGCTTGGGAATGAAAAAATCAAGGCATTGTAGAAAATGATAAGAAGGTCAGTAAATTATCAAAAACTTTAAATTTTTTAACAAATATTTTAAAAACATATATACGAAAAAATCCCCAAAACATGCAATTTGAACGCACCCTTATTTCTCCACTCTCTCTCTCTCCCTCCTCCTCCAAACACTCCATCGTCCGCTCTCCTCTCCTCCTTCGCCTCCCCACTGTTTCCACGCAGAATGTCCTCGGCGGCAATGTCTCGAGATTGACATCGTCGTCACTGTCCTCTGATGATGAGCAGGAAGCATCTCGTCCTCGATCACGAGATTCCAAAGTGGAATTTGAATTTGATTATCGGTCGTTGGATTCGGGATTCTAGAAACACCATTTGGATGGATCGGATCGGAGTTGAATAGAGCGAAGAGAGGTAGGATCCTTAGCGATTATCAATGCAAAGGGTAGAAACAGTCATGATAGTTCCAGATATTGCCCGCATCATCTTATGTATAAACGCTAGTCATCTCTTATATTACAGTCATGGTTTAGGATGGGCATATAATCCCATGAGCCTTCCTGTTGTTTCCTTTGTGGTTGAACCGTTGAACACATAATCCTTAGCTTGATCTGGTCAAGCACCTTCTGATCTATTGCTTAAATGCTTTTTTTGGTACATTAAGACATAGGTTGGTTTTACACCGTCACGAGAACTCGTTTAGCTGACTCAGCACTCAGCTACTTGTGCTTCAGTCAAAGAATGGACATATATCTAACTGGACTACTCGAGTTTTAATTACATCAAAAAGTTGAAATACATGGGCTAAGGTGTTATTTATGCTTTGCGAGACGTTAGAGCTGGGCTTCTGTGTTACAGTCTATCTTTCACCATGTCTCTGACCATATTAGAAGTTCTTCAAACATTTGATGAAGTGTAAGTGTATTTTTTGGTGTTCTCCTCTTCACACATACATACTGATATAGGTGCATATATCCTTACAATTCTTTTCATATGCGCAAAGCCACACATCTATACGCTCTTACAGAAAATTATGTAAATGATATTTTTAGGTCTTTTAGCACAACTTGAACTTGTTATGTTGTGGTGTCAAGTTTGTGTCTGTTCGATTTGAGGTTTGAGAGTTTTTTGATATGGAAAAAAAAAAGGGACAACACATACGCTCTATTTTGTTTTATTCAAATGTACTGTTTTTTCTTCAAACGCTCTGTTTTTTTTTTTTCGTTTTTTTGTTAAGGCATTGTTTTTTTCTTGTGATATTGTGTTTTGTTTTATTCAAACGCACTATTTTTTTTTATCAAACATTTTGTTTTTTTTTTCTTCAAGCGTTCATTTTTTTTTTTTGTTCAACTGCTTTGTTTCATACATGCCGACTTCCGATGATGATATCAACGATTCCGACGATCTGCCATACTCAAACGACAATTCTAACGACCCTTCAGAATCCATAAAAATTCCGGCGAAGGTGGGATGATGGTAGGGATTGAGGTGGTGTGGATAGGATAAGGAATTAGATGAGATAGATGAATTATAATTTTTAAGAATAATTTTTCCTTGTGTATGTATTTTTAATTATTGTTGAAAAATTATAGTTTTGGGTGAAAACCCTAAGATATTATTTTGGTACAAAGGGTAGAAAAGGGTTATATACATGAAAAGATTATCAAAAAAAAAAGAAGAAAATTACAAAAAATGTTAAATTTAACGATTTGACTAACGCAACAGTTATTATGAAAATATCATATGATTTGTTAGTATTTGTGCAAGTATGAAATGAGTTTGGGTAGTGTTTTCGTAAATATAAACTTTTGAGTTGGTTTTTTTTATTTGGTAAGATTTCAGGTAAAAAACTTTTTCACTCGAAATGGATTTGATAGTATAAATATACCATATCAATCTACCCACGATGCAAAGTCCATTAATCCTAATCAAAACCTGCTTGAATTTAGGTCAAATATTAGTCAGCATCATGTTCAAAAGGCATCACCTCCCGAGAGTGTCTTACCACACATTTTACACTTTGTGTCGACTATCTTCCTGTTTTGCAATATCTTGTTAAGATATAGCCAACAATCTAACCCTATTCTTGAGGAAAAAATGGTGGGAAGAACATTTAATTGCCTTTCTTGCATTGGGGAGTCGTTTGGGATGCAAATTCCGGCACATGCAATTGCATTATCAGCATCGCCATTTGTCGAAAATAACCATCAATCATCATTGTCGGTATCGTGATGATATTTTTGGATGATTGAGAGTAACAAGAGATTTTTTTTCTTTTTTTTTGTTTCAAAAATATGATTGAAAGAATATCAAGTAGATTATAAAATAAACGCAAGATTGTGAATTTATTGTTTCCTAATTTCTTCTTTAAATAGGCAATCTAAAAAGTATGATTGACTAAAAAAAACTCCAAAAAATAACCATATTATGATCGTTGTTAGGGGTATTTTTGTCCTTTTGTTAAAGGTTGCAAGAATATCAAGTAGAGCATTAGACAATGCAAGATTTTATGAATTTATGGTTTTTTAATTCCTTCTTTAACTAGACAATCTAAAAAGTATGATTGACTAAAAAAAATCCAAAAAATGATCATGTTATGATCATTGTTAGAGGTATTTTTGTCCAATTTTTTAAAAGATAGATGTTATGTATATATAATAAAAAATAAACGGCAACAATTTTTGAAATTGTTAATGGTTTCTAGTGAACCGTGATTATCATTTATGAAAAACAAGTCACTATTTACAAAATAGTAAAAAAAAACCATTTTTAAAAAATTTGTCGTTTTCTTTAAACCATCGATTCGTTTTCTACTATACAGAGATCAAGTTTTCTGTCGATTGAAAATCTCGAAAAAGGGGTTTTGGAGGTGAAGATGGATTATGTGGATAATGCAAATAATGTGAATGTTGTGAGCACACCTCCCTCACACGTGATCAAAAGCGCGGTTGATGTTGGATCCTCTAATTTGGAAGCGAGGAGTGCTGAGGATAGCCTTAAAACTCCTAAGGCTCAGATAGTGAATCATGAGACAGACGATGTTGTTGGAAAGTCTGTTATGGCAAAGGTGAGTATATGGAACCAAAGTCGGGATGATGTGGTCAAGGAAACACATACTTTGACATGTATTGTGGTTGATCGAAAGATGGTGCAGGCTACTCTCAGTGTTGCTGCTAATCATGATATGAAGAATGGGATGAAACTGGAGTACTATCTTGATAATAAGAAGGATGATCTTGTTAATACATAGGATAATGTTAAAGAAGAGAGGAATTATTAGCAATCTTCCTTTATAGGTTATGTTTTGGGTGAGATGATATCATATGTTGTTACATCCAATTCTCTATCATGAGAAAGGCTATTTTATCTTTTTCTTTGTTGACCAAATTGATATAAATGATATTAGGAGTTCCACCTGGTATTCGTCTTTCAAGCCAGTGGTCCTGAGAGCATGGGAACCTCATTTCAGCTTGATGAACAAGCCTTGCAGAGTATTTCCATTTGGGTTCAATTTTTTGGTTTGGGCTTGTGGTCTGGGATAAGAGAGCTCTTGAGAAGATATGTAGAAAGGTTGTTAGACCTTTACATATTGATTTGTAGACTGCTATAAAGGGGGGTGTTTTCTTCACTAAAGTCTTGATAGAAATTAGCATTAAGAAGGAGCATGTGACTGAAGTTATGCACAGAGGAGTGTGGTTCAAGATGTGATTTACGAATGGTTTCCTGCAAAGTGCTCAACCTATGGCAAATGGGGTCATAGCACATTGGTTTGCTGGTCTAAACCTAAGACTAAGCAAGTTTAGGTTCCTTAAGTTGCTAAATGCCTTGACAACAAGAGTGTTGAGAAGAATCCTATAACTGATGAGGTCCTACAGGGTCAGGATGAATGGATTGTCGTCAGAAGGAAGGGCTCAAAGAAGAAAACTGGAGCTGATAAGGTTGTGTCTTCTGCTAAGGTTCAGAAAATTATCTCAGAGCAGATGAAGATCATTGCTACTCCACCTCTTACAGGGGATTTTACTTAAATGCTATTAGGAGTCAAGCATGTAAATTATTCCCCCCTAAAAATACGTAATATAGTAATAAGGGGCATCAATACCACCAGGAGTTATAATGAATATAAGAACCATGTTATGAAAATTTAATATGTGAAATATTCCTAATCAATTAAACTTAAATTAAATAATTGAGGGGAGGAATTAACGTTGAAACTAACCAAAGTATTTCAAATAAAATGAACCAAGTACTAAACTAAATTATTGCAAACTAATTGAATGTTTGATTTTCTCAAAGATAATATCAATTAAATAACATACAAAACACATACAGATTTATAGATCAATCATAGATAATCTTATATTGCTAATTAGCTTACTACTTGGATAGTTATGGACAAACCAAAAATAGTGAAGTCTCATCCTCTTATTCCTAAAATGATGGCAACCATTAAAACATGCAATGTAATACTGCATGACTAGTCCAATTAAATCAATAAAAATTATAATTTAATTATCCTAAGCAATGAATGAATTAAAGAGAACTTTTATATGACTTTGGGTCGAATTGTTACAAAAGTATCATTAATCCTTTTTAATTTATGCTAACCATAATAATTAAGATAACAAAAGTTTTGTCTTAAGTATATCATATGTGAGTAATAAAAATTAAACACTAGCATATCATTTTAATCTTCCAAACTAGGTCGTGAAGGTAATTCAAATTCATGACATGATAAAATGAAACGTAGACATCACATAAAAATCACTAGCATAATTATTTTGATTAAGGTCATTAGTATCTCATGGTCTATACTAACTCTAAATTCATTCATATGGTTTCTCCCATCAGATCTACTCAATAATGATCACAATCGAACATATTGATAGCATAAAGAACAACATCATAATAATCGAAAGATAAAAGAATGAGAAATTCTTTACTATCAATGATCAGGAATGCGACGAATGAAATTGAAGCGAAGATCCAATCTTCAATGATACAATCACGATCCAAATTTGATGAGAAAATTCGGGATCTGTTTGCGAAAACTGTTGCTAAGAAAGAAAAATGAAAGAAAATTAAACGACGTTTGAGAGAAATGAAAATAACACACTTTGGATCTTCAAATACATTGGTATTTATAGTAAAGTAAGCAAACTAGGGTAGAATGAGATTAATTCAAGAATTATGCACTTAGCTCCTAAAGGTGCTGGTAGTGTTTCGACCTATTTCTTATTGCTTTACTTTGAATAAGTTTACTTCGAATGTGATTTTCAACGGGATAAGGGCTATTCTTCCCTCATTAATCAATGAAGCTAAGAGCGTCTTTGTTCAAGGGAATCTTATTGGGAAAAATGTCATGTCATGTTAGGAGCTTGCTTTTGGATATGAGCGTAAGCTAATTTTTCCTCGTTGTATGATGAAATTGGACATTCATAAAGCCTATGATGCAGTCTATTGGCCATTTCTGGAGAAGCTTTCTCCTTAGTCTTGATTTTTCTAAGGTGCTTGTTGAAAAAATAATGACATGTACCTCCTCTGTCATTTACTCTTTGGAGATTAATAGATCCACGTCAGACTGGTTTAAGGAGGGTAAGGGTCTTAAGTAAGGGGATCCTCTTTCCCTTTATTTATTTGTCATTATTATCGAGTATTTTTGCAAAAGATTAAAGAGAATGAGGAAGGCTAGATCTTTCAAGCATTCCCCGAAGTGCAAGAAGCTTGATATCATTAACCTTTGTTTCACATATGATTTGATGATTTTTTGCAAGGCTGAACTTGAATCTATCCTACTGATTAAGGCTAAACTCTGACAATTTGGCAAGAAGAGTGACTTGGTTGTTAACTTCAATAAGACCAAGATGCTTGTTGTAGGAGTGTCGGAGACCAAGAATATGGAGTTGGTCCATGTTACACGGGTCGAATTAGGGCAACTCCCAAATAAGTAATCAGGTGTTGCTCTTGCAACTCAAAGGATTAGCATAAAGGGGTATAGAAGCCTAATCGATAAAATCACAATGAGAATCACCTCATGGCAAGCTAAGATTCTTAGTTTTGCTGACAGATTGTAGCTCATTCAAAGTGTTCTGACATCCCTTTACTTATACTAAAATACTAACCCATGCATCACACGAGATGAATAATATTAATAATGAAAAAACTTATCTTTATTTTATGTTAAAATTGTTGGTTTTTTTACAAGCTTATTTAAGTATTATGGTTTACGTGCATTGTACATTGGCTATGTTAGCAAATTATCCATTAAATTTTTAAAATTACGTTCATATCCTCATATACCATTAGATAGTTTGTTGTCTGAATATTTTGTGCAACCATATATACAAATTTCAAATAATTAAGATTAAATAAACGGCGTTCCATGGAATGCCCAAAAAACTGTTAAAGATTACGACGGAAAAAATCAGTCAAAAAACATATATTTTCCGTCGCAAATTGTCTTTGCGACGGATTTTTTTCGTCCCAAAAATACTCATCGCGAAACAACTATTTAGCTACGAATTCGTCGCAAGATTGTCCTATTTGTGACGGATTAAAGTTTTCTGTAACAAAAAAATATTCCAAAATTTTTTAATTTTTTATTTAAATTGCGACGGATTTTAGTCACAAAATTTAATTTAATTTTTTAATTTAATTTAATTAATTATTTATTATTTACCACCTTGCAACGAAATTTCGTTGCTAGATTTATTTTTTCTCAAACTTCATTCGCGATGGATTATCCGTTGCTAAATCTTTGTTTTGTTTTATTATATTTTATTTTATTTTTGCTACGGATATCCGTCGCTATATTAATATTTTTTTTTGCTACTAATTCCGTCGCAAATATTTGGTTTTTCATTTTAAAAAAATTGATATTTGCGACGGAAATCCGTTGCTATTTTGGTTTATTTTAAAAAAAATTCAAAAATTTAAAAAACCAACTGAAAATATGAATTTGTTTATTACATCACAACTCCATGCATTCCAAACCACAATCCACCACCAAATTCAAACAAAAATACAGAAATCCAAATACAAGATGTCAATCGTTGCCTAGACTAGGATGCGTTGCTCCAGAGGGCATGAATCATCTTCCGTATCAAGTGAAAATCGTGGTTGATATAGCACATTCCAAACTCCCTTTCTCGTCCTTGCACGTGGAAGCAAAATCTGCGTCCATCTACCTCATCAAAAAAGCAATTTGCGTCTCCGTCCTCTGCATTTGTTGTCTCTGTGTGAGAACCTCTTGCTTTAGGCTCTACAATGACACTCTCGATCCACATGCAGCCTGTGACTACGTCCAGGAGATAGCAAAGAAGTGGCTCTTCGGATAGAAATAGCTCGTAGGTCATACTTCAAACGCTTCAATGTGGTTGGAATTCCGAAAACGTTAGCAAACATCTTATCTCCACTACGAGTCCTGATCGGGGGGCCAAACTCTCTCCTATTCTTCAAAAATTCACTCTTGTTCTTCCTAAAACGGTGATCCAATGGAAGAAATCGACGATGGAAATCAAACCATGAATGTTTCCTCCCACTCGTGTCCTCTCTAATAGAAATGTGTGCAATCTCTCCAATTGTATAGAAAGTGATGTAATAAATCTGAGATGTATTAATCATAATGTAGTTAGGTTATTTATACTAGAATTCAAGTAGGTAGTTCAGACGACTGTAGATGATGAAGATCAAATGAGCCACCAGATGCAGACTACTATAAAAGACTTTGGATAACAAAAGAACGTCAAAGTCTTCAACATCTAGGAACTGAGCTTGCAGACGAGGACCAACACAGAATACATCAATGTGCAACCTTTTGAAGTGTTTTTGAGGGTTTTAAGCTCATTTCAAGGGTCTTTTCATAGTTTCTTATGTTTTCAAGTCATTAGAGATGTTTTCATGTTGTTTTTAGCCTTTTCAAGGGGTGTTGAGTGTTTTAACCTCATTCCAAGGGTCTTTTCATAGTTTTTATCTTGTTTTAAGCCTTTTGAAGTGTTTTTTTGCGTTTTAAGCTCCTTTAAAGGTTATTTTCATAGTTTCTTATGTTTTCAAGCCATTAGAGTTGTTTATATGTTGTTTCTAGCATTTTCAAGGGGTTTTGAGTGTTTTAAGCTCATTCCAAGGGTCTTTTCATAGTTTTCATGTTGTTTTTAGATTTTTCAAGGGGTTTTGAGTGTTTTAACCTCATTCCAACGGTCTTTTCATAGTTTTTATGTTCTTTTTACCCTTTTGAAGTGTTTTTGAGTCTTTTTAGCTCATATAAAGGGTCTTTTCATAGTTTCTTATGTTTTCAAATCATTAAAATTGTTTTCATGTTGTTTTTAGCCTTTTAAAGAGGGTTTGAGTATTTGAAGCTCATTCAAAGGGTCTTTTCATAGTTTTCATGTTGTTTTTTAGCATTTTCAAGGGGTTTTGAGTGTTTTAACCTCATTCCAACGGCCATTTCATAGTTTTTATGTTCTTTTTACCCTTTTAAAGTGTTTTTGAGTGTTTTAAGCTCATTTCAAGGGTCTTTTCATAGTTTCTTATGTTTTCAAGTCATAAGAGTTGTTTTCATGTTGTTTTTGGCCTTTTAAAGGGGTTTTGAGTGTTTTAACCTCATTCCAAGGGTCTTTTGATGATGAAGATCAAATGAGCCACCAGATGCAGACTACTATAAAAGACTTTGGATAACAAAAGAACGTCAAAGTCTTCAACATTTAGGAACTGAGCTTGCAGACGAGGACCAACACAGAATACATCAATGTGCAACAGATCTGTGTGGAGACGAGGTTGCAATAGGGATTGGTACATACAGTACAATATGTAGACTAAGGTGTAGCAGACTCGATGCAGGAGAAATGGTTGCTGATGGTGGGGTCAGAGGTCTGAAGTCAGTCAAACGAAAATTTGAGTTAAAGCAGCAACGTCACAAATGCTAGAGATAATAGACTGCCAGCATCAGAAACAAGACGGTGGGGGACGCGAATGGTCAAGTGTCATGTCAAAAACAGTGCAATGCTATTAGCTTCGTTTCCTCAGCCTATAAAAGGAAACCGACGAAGCTCTTTGAGTGAGGTTATTGAATAAGGATTGAAAGGCAAGTGTGCAACGCAATCAACATTCAAATATTACTCAAGAGAGATGAATTGTGAAACATAATAAAGAAGGGTTCACTACACCCTTTGCAGTAGAGTTCAGATTGCTGAATCTATGTGAAGATCGTGGGGGTATTTATCTTTTTTGCAAGTTGTTTGTCTTGTAAGCTACAAACAAGAAGATAGTGATACTCACCTCTTGGCTTGACTACACTGGTCACCAAGGGAAGACTGGACTAAGCTCTTGTTTATCGTTTGATAACAAGTGTCTGAATCAATATAAATACTGTGTCTCGTTACTTATTTTCATTGTTGATATTTAGAACTATTAGAAATCAATCTTCATAACCAAACAGAGAGAAATTCCAAAATTGGAATCTCTGCAGTAGACCTTAAACTGTTAGCTGCAGACTACACAAGTAGTCGTATAGAACACTGATCTGCAAAATTATAATCCATTGCATAAAATTATTAAAACTCAAATTAACCTATTCACCCCTCTCTAGGTTATATCTTGGACCTTACACTCTCCATGCAATAAGGACAAGCCAAATGACTAATTGTACTCCACCCGGATAACATCCCATATACAAAAAAAATCACTAATGGTCCAAAACAGTACAAATTCTGAAGTCTTCCCAACCTCACTAATGGGAGGTTCGACTTCCCACAAAGTCTGAAGCTCCTCTATCAGAAGGTGCAAATTTCCCTTCAGTCTCTTCATGCACCTATTGGGGGGAAGGTTTTACGGTGTAAGAATGAGAGGCTAGCAAGAATACTTCTTTCCAGACTTTCCAACCAGTGCAAACCCATCATGCAAAGTCCCAGACGTACATTACGTGACTCCATCGCAAAGAACGAAAAAGTGTGGTCCAAATGTCTCCAAGCCTCGTTATCAGAAGGATGTGCCATCACGTCGTTTAATTGATAAGAAGAAGCATGCCAAGACATGACCTTTCTGGTAGAATTGGTGGCAAACAACCGCTGGAGCCTTGAGGTTATCAGAAAATAACGAAGCACACTCACACCTGAGCGCTTCTTAGATCTCCTCTTCTCCTTGTATCGTTTCGCATTATATATGGAGCATCTTTCCAATCCTGTAGAGTCTTTTCAGTAGAGCATACAATCGTTTGGAAAATAATCTATCTTATTAACATGAAGATTCAACCCTTTCATCAGCGACTTGATGTCGTACATCCTGTCCTTCATGATATTATCTGGAGGGCACACGTCCTTCAATAGTTTATAGATTCCATCTATTGCTCTATGAGGTAGGTTATATTCGCATTTCTGAGTCAAAAGTCTTGAAGAAACGGCCAACACATTTTGCATTCTTCATACAATAGAGACTGAGAGGCATTCAACATGTCAAAATAATGCTTGGATTCCGAAGGGGGACCCTCGTCATATTCATGTTCATTTGCAGCTTCGGTCTCTTCATAATATTCTGGAGGAAAAGCATCAACCAACATGTTCTCGTAATTATTTAGAGCCTGAAAAGCATTGGACGATCCAACAACATCTACTTGAGGTTCTGCCCCCTATGTTTCGTCATGATAGACCCAAACATAATAATCTTTTCTGAAACCCCTAGTAACAAGGTAATACTTCAGATCAACAACTTTTTGGAATCTACCATTGTTACACTTCGTACAAGGATATCTCAAACGTCCAAGAAAACAACCGTCGTCATGTTTAAATGCTTTATTCACAAATTCTTCGATCCCTTCAACAAACTAGGAATGCAAGTACGGTGCATCCAATCGTTTATATATGCAAGATCGATATAACTCCATATCGATCAGATTTGTACATTGAAACAAATTATACAAGTTGAATCATATTAGTTAAATAAGATATGTATGCTTCCTTATGATAAAAAAATATTTATTCTCTTATATTAGTTAATAATGAGATAATAAGACAAGATTAATATTCCATAAGCCTAAAAACAGTGTGTACGGGAGAAAGTGAGTGTGTGTATGATCCACACGAGATCTGTAGATATTACTAGATAAAAAGGAAAGAGGCGCGACAAATCCGAAGCTACGCATTGAAAATAGAATTTTGTGACGGTGTTCGTCGCAAAACAAGCTAAACCTAAAATCGCAACAGAATTCCGTCACAGTATCGCTAACAATAATTTTGAAAACATTGAATTTAAAATATTACAATAAAAGTTACGATCGATCCATCATAAATTTTAGCAATCCAAACCCTAATAGCAAAACTGTAACCCTTGACACAATTTTTTCATTTCTAAATATGAAAGAAGCTATTTTATTGTTCAAGAACATCATAACAATACATGAATCTCTTCGATCTATACTTTTGCTAATGATTCATAAATTTATACACATTTTGATTATTTAGAATACTTTGTGGTTAATCTAATCTTATTTTATCATAGTATAGGTTTAAAATCTCAAAAAACATTTCTCTTTTGAAATTGATATATATTGGTGTAAGTATGTTAAATCTATCAACATATATGGAAAACATTTATGTATGAACATTATAATACTCATTTTGATGGAAAATAATATATTTTCGTGACGGATATCCGCCACAATAGCACTTTTTATTTAAAAAATTTGATTTTTGCGACGGATCGTGTCTCACAATGTATAATATATCTTTACGACGAGAATGAGCGACGACAAATAAGGAAGACAGAAAGGGTGGAGCGACAGTCAACAATCAACAATGACGACATAGGTTGTCAACTTCTGATTAAAATTTTGACTAGGTGAAGCTTTTGTTTTACAACTAATATCATTTTATAGCTTATTCCAATCGATATTTAACATTTTTGTGAGAAAAACAATGCAATAGAAAAATTTAGAAAACCATTTTAAAATATTTAAGACTAGCATGCCATGTAATTGCATTTATTCCAAAATAATAAGTAAATTGGACAAAAATTCGCAATGGAAATTTTACATATGTTTTTGCCCCCATTTTTATTTGTGAACCGTAAACGAATGGCATGGAATTGCAATTTTATACATATGAATTATCAAAACCAAAATAGGGATCAAAACGTAAGAAAAATTTTTATAGGGGATTTTTGAACAATTCATCCTTAGATTAGATAGTTTTTATTTTGTAAAAGATTTTTTAAGTATTGTTTTTTTTTTCAAGACTAGATATTAGATAGATTTTGTTTTGTAAAAGGTTTTTTTTTTTTTGCAATTTTTTTTTTTTTTTTTTTTTTTGGTCCAAGGTTAGATATTAGATTGATTTTATTTTGTACAAGTTTTTAAAAAAAAATTACGAAAATACTTGAGATTAAAAATATCATTCTAAATAGATCTATAATTGATTAGATATTATATAGATTTTGTTTTGTGAAAGTTTGGCCTTATAAAAGTTTCTTTAAGAAAATCTGTTTTTTACGCGGAATGTCAGTTAACATACTGTCGGAAAGCTGAATTAGTGTGTATCTATATGTATTAGATTGGGTTCAAATCTTTCTCCTCCCATTTGTAGTGATGGATGAGATAGAAAAACGAATAGAGTTTTCCTATGGTCCCGTTCAATCATGAGTAGCCATAAAGCTTTGGTTGCCTATACCAAGGTGCGTAATGATAAGAAATGTGCATTGGTGGAATGTTGCTTTTATTTTAAAATTTTCTTGGGTCATACAGTTCAAATGTGATAGTTTGTGGATCAAGTGGTTGAATAAATACTATAAAAGAGAAGAATCACTGGGATATATAGAAGAGACAAAGGGAAGGATGGATTTGAGGTTCTATACTTAAAAGCTCGTGATGCTATGCAGGCTAAGATAAGTGGTGACATTATAAACTCCTGGATCTGCATGAAGGTACTAAAAAAAGAGCGGTTATGACACTCTCAGAGATGATAGAGAATCTGTGCCATGGAGGAGCTTGGTATGGAATAAGCACAATCATCCTCGACATACCTTCATTGCTTGGTTGATATTTTTTGGTAGACTTCATACTAAGAGGAGGTTCTTTGAACACAGTATGTTGGATGATGAGACATGTGTTCTTTGTCGAAATAGAGTTAAAAATGTTGAACATCCATTCTTTGAGTGCTGCTTTGTATCAGAAGTGGTGTGATGGCTGTATCTGAAGTTGAAGCTCATATCTAATACAGATTCTTTCAAAGTTTGGTGGAAATCGTTGATCAAGATCAGTCGAGGGAAGAAAAGGCAATCAGTTATTAGGAAAAAGTTGTGTGTTGCTATTATGTGTTGAATTTGGAGTAAACGAAATGTTCGTTCTTCAAGTTAGCCTCTATTTTTGTTGAATGTGTAAATGGTTGTATTTGCAAGCCGCTAGGGATTATATAGTATTGTTTGTGCCGAAGTAGGGAATGTTGGGTTTGAGTTCAGAAGTCGGGCCTAAGCTACATGGGCCCAGGTAAAGTCTCCTACATTAGTTGATTTGGACCTGAACCTGACACGAAAATCTACACGGATTAGAAACAACAAATTTGATCAGTCGAACCTTTTTTACATAATGTTAAAACTTGACTAAATTTTATCAAATTTGCACACCCATTGACATTCCAGTTCACTTGATAAATTTGTGAATTTCATATTTTGTCCTCATTGGCTCCGTCATTGTTTGCATTAGTCTTGCTATATCTAGGGATCAATTGAGGTAATATGTTAATCCTTGATGATTGAGAAATGAATTTAACGCGTTACGAAATATACAAATATCACAATATAATATAAAAAACAATATGTGAAAAATATACAAATTTAAATGACTTAATAAAAAAATCCAAAAGAGTTAGACTATATTATTGTAGTTATAGATAGATCTTTACACGAATCGAACCGAATCAAGTGAATATGAATTCGATCTCGAACTTTGAGTCTTCATTTCAAGTCGGACATGTAAGGTCCAATATATAACCTAGAGAGGACTGAATAGGTTAATTCAAGTTTTAACAATTTTATGTAGCGGATTATGAGTTCTGCACACTACTCTTCTATGCAGACTACTTGGATAGTTTGTAGTTAATAGTTCAAGGTCTATTATAGAGATTCTAATTCTTGGAATTTGTCTCTATTTGGTTGTGAAGGTTGATTTCTAACAGTTCTAAATATCAAACAATGAAAACAAGTAAAGAGACACAGTATTTATACTGATTTCTTTTATAGGCTGAGGAAACGAACCTAATAGCATTGCATGATATGACACTTGGCCACTCGTGTCCCCCACCATCTTATTTCTGATGCTTGCAATCCACTATCTTTATAATTTGTGTTGTTGTTACTTTAACTCAAATCTTCGTTTGACTGACTCCATCCGTCTGACCCCACCATCAGCAACCACCTCTACTGCACCCAGTCTGTTGCACCTTAGTCTGCATGTTGTATTGCGAGACCTTGTCTACACCAGTCCCTGCGACAACCTCGTCTGCACACAGATCTGTTGCACATTGATGTATTCTATGTTGGTCCTCGTCTGCAAGCTCAGTTCCTAGAAGCTGAAGACTTTAATATTCTTTTATTGTTCATCAATGCCTTAGTTGTTTATCCAAATTCCTCTGTAATAGTCTGCATCTTGTGGCTCATCTGATCTTCATCATCTGCAGTCGTCTACTTTCTAGCACCCAACCTAAACTGCAACTACCTACTTGAATTCTAGCCTAAACAACCTTACTACATTATGATTAATACATCTCAATTTTGTTACATCAATTTTTATACAATTGGAGGGATTGCACATTCTTATCAGAACATCAATCAATCTCGAGCACTAGTAGAAAAACTCGAACTCAAATCGAGTCCGAGTAGTTTGTCGAATACCGAATAGAGTCAAATGCGAATCGAATTGAGTCGAATCCAACCATTTCTATTTATGTTACTCGAAAGTTCAAGTATTGTTCAGAACTTATACTTATGTAATGTTATTATCATCATAAAAATCTGCTAAAATACACACCTAACATTATAGAAATCTGTTAATCAACAAATAAAAATGTTCTTCAAAAGAAAGAAACAATGAACGACAACAAAAGAAAATAAAATCATATAATCATATTCAAGGATTTCCACCAAATTGTTTACAAAACCAGTGAAACAAAAAATCTACTACATAAGGTCATGTTAGAAGCCTACAAGCCTAACAACTGTTACGAGCTACTACTCTTAACAAACTTATCAAAGATTATGAAAGATAGAACAATTATTACTTATCAAACTTATGAATCAACATTATAATAGGAATCAATAAGAAACACGATACACATAGTTTTTTTGAGAAAAAAAAATAAATTGCTAAACTCAATGGAATCAAAGTACAAAAGGGCTCTTAATAGTTTTATTGTTGAAATTCTATATTATATTATATATTATATTCGTCTCATTATTCTTATATAATTTTTATATGATTTTATACACATAAATATAAATCTTATTTTTATAACAAATCATATCTGATCGTCCCGTAATATGTATTAGGTTGAAGTACGTAACAATCATTGATATTTTAAGATAAATTTATAAAAAAAAAAAATACGTTTAATGATCGTTACATACATGTCAAATTTTATATCGACAAGTATCCCCGATCAATTTATTGCAACAATTATGAGACGGAAGGAATAGTTGTGAATTTATTGATTTCAATCCAACTCGAACTCGGGTCGAATTCATGAAACTACCAAATTCGAACTCGGGTCGAATTCATGAAACTACCAAATTCGAAATCGGTTCGACTGAATTAATGGACTCGAATTGAGTAGAGTCGTATCTTAATGGAGTGGAACGGGAACCGTTCCCGAATTCTTCCGTTCCCGTATGGCCCTACTTGAGTTATAGAGCTGGTGATTGAAAACTACTGCGAAATGATCAACTCACCCCACGGAGAGTTGTTTTCCTTCCACCATTTCACACATCCCTCACTAGCCGTTCTCCTCACCCCTCCCGTCCTTTTCCCAGCAAACTCCGTCCCCTCTGACCAATGAGTTTCTTGAAACTGAAACCAAACCCAAAATCCCCCTCGATTTCGGACCTGTAAGAGGAGGGTGAAAAGAAGAGAGAATGGAGGGTGGATTTGGGAGCTGGCAGCGAGGTGGTGTATTACCCTCGGTTAATTGGGTACGAGGAATCGTGGAAGTGTTTCGATTTTTTGGATAGTCAGATTCCTTGCACTCGACCCACCATTCGGGTCTTTGGCCGCTCTGTGCTCCAGGTTGGGGTATCTTTCAACTCAGATGATATTACATGCTTTATGTAAAGATCTAGTGTTTGAGCCTTACTATCTCTGTCCCATAAATTAGATTGAAATATTCTGGACACAATGTGAAGAGCTTTAACGATCCAACAAAATTTGTGTGTGATCATAGTGTCATGGTAAATAAAAGGGTATTTAGAATACTACACGGCAAATTAATGTGTGTTCCTTAATGAGACACAACGATACAAATGCTGGCCTCTGTATAAAATAGCGAGACAGGGAGGGTTTGTTACGAATAGTAATGCTGGGCGCGCTGTCTGTTGGTCTTTCCTAATTTTGGATCATGTATATGGTATTAGGGGTAATTGTGACGGGAGTCCCGGGTTAGAATGGTGTTAGTGTTACTAATGGCTTTAAATCGAGCTCAGTATACAGAGCAAAGCAAGGAGACTTTGGCTTATTAATCAAGAAAGAATAAAAATAGATTCAATACCAAAACGAGCTCGGTTATGATTCCTTGTTGCTTGATTTGAGATTGTGAAGAAAGATGCTCTTTTAATCTGTCAAATGTATAATGAGGTTTTCAGCAAATATGATTAACTGTTTGAAGAATTAGGCCAGCTTTGTGGTAACTAACAGGACATGCCACCGGAAGTGCTTTTTGTATGTTTTGTTGTGTTTGGCGAATCTTGTTGTGGTTTTCGAAATGTTCTCAATCTTGGTGTTCAGTCAGTGTATTCATTTCTTCTTGAACTGTCACCCTTGCAAAAGCTCTTCGATCTTCCCATCCCTCCATATTTCAAGGGTAAGGCTTAGTCTAATGTGTTTGCAAACATTAGTTAATTATACATCTGTTCAAACTATCTTTCACCTTTGATGTGCATGATTTTGCTGTTATTTTACTATCATTTGCTGAATTCAAAGAATGAGCATAAAGGTCTTTGCCTGTTGTGCTGCATAAAGGTCTTTACCTGTTGTGCTTTGTCATCAGTTTTTGTTGCTAATCAATTAGCACAACTAATGTTGTACTCCAGTCCCTTCATCCCTTTCTTGGTTGTTGTGAAACATGTCGTCCACAATGTGTGAAACCAGCATGAACTTCAGTTTGTTAGTCAAAGGCAAACAAAGGAGTTTTGGTGCTCTATGAATCATGCTAATGCAGCGAATCCATTTTACCTGATGATATTGATTTTGCCCATCTTAGATTCTTATGGTGAACTTTTCCCAGCCTCGAGACACGTGTTATGTTGCAAGCATGGGGTTGACAGAACTAGTTTACAGTGGATACCTGGGATGATTATCCTCAATTGAAGGAACTTTTGCAAATTGTGAGTGCATATATTTCCTTGGTGAACCAATTTTTAAATATGATGACTTTCATTAATCAATTCAGTGTTTTCTCATAAATTTGGGTGCGGGATCTGATTGTATCATTCCTGTTCTTCCAAAGGTGCAACAAGCTCTTCCTAGAAGTACTTTTAACAGCCTGCTCCTGAATAGGTATAAAGGTGGCAATGACTATGTAGCTTGGCATTCTGATGATGAAACACTCTATGGAGACACTCCTGAAATTGCATCGGCTTCTTTTGGATGTGAACGTGAGTTCCTTTTGAAGAAGAAACCGAGCAGAGGATCACAAGGTATGCTTGTTATCTACTCTGAGTTTTTTTGTTTCAGATCCATACCCAGGAGTCCATGCTAGGTTGAGGATTGATTTTATCCCAGTCTCTACGGATCCAAAGTATTGGTGATAGTCAATAAATAAAGTCTATTCCTGAAAGGAGAGTTGCCTGATCATTGTTTTTCAATGTAACAACTTTGTTGCATACGTATTGCCAGCCCCTTCTAATTCAGTGAGGATTTTTAGATTGACGTGAGGAGAGTTAGAGGTGCAGTAGCTAGGTCCAATATTCCTGCCTGCAATTCACTTGACCTGCACCTATCTCTGTCTTACCTAAATTATTAGACTGAAGTGTAAGAATTCGTAGAATAGGGAATGTGCATGGAGACTCTCCAGGGATGAATTCTACGCCGTCATCTATTCCTTGCTATAGAACTTTTGCACTTAGGAGAATGCTAAATAACTGCTGTCTCATGCACTCTTTATTTGGAACCTCTCCTTCCAATTAACATCTTTGTAGTAACTAACCTTGAGACCCGCACTCATTACCCAAAAAAACCATGAGACCCTCACATCTATCAATCACAAAGAGAAAAGACACGAAGAGAAAGTTTATTAGAATCCAATTGGCATTCTTCTTTGAAGTTATGGTAAGGATAAGATGAATCACATTCTTGGTGAGGGAAGATTTTTATGAGACAAAGGAAATATAACGGTAATATTATGCATGGAGGTTGTTATTTCTATCAAAATAAAATAGACATCTAGACCGCAGGGCATGAGCAATATGAAGAACGATGCAGATACAATCTTGTATTATACATGTATGAGTTCAAAGAGAAGAATATGCTTGTTGGTAGGGGAAAATTTTGAAATTTGAGGAAGCTGTGATCCTGGATGCCATAGAATCACCATTGGACCTGGACACTCAACGATGAAGAGTGATCGGATGGATCCCAATCCAAGGACGACGAATGTATCTTTGAGAGTGCCATCAAGATTTCTGTCATGGGCGGTCGGGCATTTAGATCATGCGAAACACATCTCTGTGCCAACTGAGCCATCGAGTGAGCCAAGTCCAAGGGATACTCCTGCCCCAATGCATCATCCATAAACCTCTGTAGTTTCTCCCTCACGTTTGCTCCCTCGAAAACTTGGCTGATGGACGATGCTGACACTGCCTCATCACCGCCATGAGCCGTCGTAGCAGCCACTCTCCCCGATAAGAGCTCAAGGATCATGATCCCGAAAGCATAAACGTCAAGCTCAGGAGTCACGACTCCGTTCTCCACATATTCAGGAGCTAGATACCCCTGCGTGCCTACGACGTGTGCTGTGAACTGCAACCCTTCTTCATCCTCGACAGTCCTTGCTAACGCGAAATTTGTGATCTTTCCCCTAAAATTAGCATCCAAGAGCACGTTACTACTAGTCAAGTTCTTGTGAATGTAGGGAGGGTTTGCATAGTGGTGAAGATAGTTCAGGGCATCAGCCACATCACGGGCAATCTGAACCCGCTGTCTCCACCCAAGAACATTGAAACCATCATGGTCCTTCTTCCAATCAGTAAGCCAATCCCGAAGACAACCCTTCTCGGCATACTCAAACACAAGGTAAGTGTTCCCTTCATGGACACAGAAACCCGAAAGCCGTATAATGTTGGTGTGGTTGATCCTTTTCAGTATGTTGATCTCGTTCGACACATCTCCTTTCATGATCTTGACCGCAGCATCATCCCCCTTGAAGGAACCCCGGAAAACAGACCCCTTGATCCTCCTGTCATCGCTGAATGAGTCTGTTGCTGTCTTCAGCTCCTCGTACTTGTACACCGTTAACGACTCAATGACCGACCTCACCCCATCTGTTGAAAGGGACCAGGAATCCGTCGTCAGAGTCCTATCCTTGGATCCCGACAACGCTGCATACTCATCAGATTCCTTATTCCCATCAGCAAATGCTTTCGCTGGCGGCGTAGGAGGAAGCTTGTCCTTCTTTGCTCCCCTACGGAACCACAGAGCACACAAAACCACAGCCATCACAACAACACAACCAGCAATCCCAATTCCAACAAACACCCACTTCTTGGACCCACCAGCACCAGTCTGCTTTCCAGGCGGCGGTGGCGGAGGCGGAGGAGGAGGAGGCGGTGGCGGTGGCGTGGCGGCACTGATCGTCAGGGAAGAGTTCTTCACCGGGACCAAGATCGGTGTAAACGGATAAATCACACTGTTCGCCTGCAGCTCATTCGCCTCCAACACACTCGCCTCGTCTACCCCGAACATCTCCGCGATCGAAGCCACCGAATCCCCCCACGTGACTAAATAACTAACCAGAACCCTCACCCCGTCACCAGTCTGATTCCTGGACGGACACGCACACATGATCGGCACCATGATATCGATCCCGGCATGCAGATCCCTAACTCCATACTTGTTCTCCGCCTCCAGGGCCTGGCACGTCGCCAGACCCTGGAAAGTATTATTCGCGACCGAGAAGTAAGTCTCCCCTGACCCGAGCGTGTAGGTGACATTATGCTGATAATAACTGACCTTCCCTTTCGTGCAGGAGCAGTTGACGGGGACGAGGACGAGGTCGTTGACGGGGAGGGTTGAGACGGTGGAGGAGGATAACGATGCGTTCTGGGTTGACTGGACGGAGGTGGAGTTGGCGCCGAGGAGGAAGGAGATGCTGAGGGGAGTGTTGTACGGGGCAAGTGCGCGGTAGGTGAGGTAGGCGGTGCAGGAGGAGCTTGGGCCGTTGCAGAGGAAGCCGTTGGTGGCGGTGTAGTTGTTGTTGCAGTCCAGCTGGTGGTTGTCCACATAGGCTTGTTGGCAGTGAATGGATTGGATATGCAGAATTATCAGTATCAGTGGTAGCAGAAACCTTTGATCAATTGGTGAAACAGCCATGGTTGAGGTCGAGATCTAGAAGATAGGTAGATGTTGATGAGTTTTTGGGTAGATGAAGGGATAATGGTGTAAGGGGATTTGGACTCCTCTCGACGTTGTATTTTGACTGGATCAACGTTTGAAGGTTTCTAGTTTGTTTCGTAAAAGGCGTGCGTGTAGTAGGGGAGAAGGTGACCGGCTCCGGTCACCTTCTGCCTTGGATTTCCGCTCATTAACTAGTAAGCATCATTTTTGTAGTTAAAATTTTGGATTTGGAGTTCATTAAACGCGAATGCCATTGATTGTCTCGACAAAATATAACGTGAACTACTAACCCGGTTTTGTTTGGGCAGTGGCAAGATAAGAAAAGAATTTTTGTAGAGCTAGTCGGAATGTAAATGAGATTTAGTAGAGAAAATAAAAAATATTAAAAAAAACTAGTAGGATAATTTAATTATGATAATATAAATTTATTATCAAATAAAAAAAATAAAAATATTATAATTAAATTAGAATGGATGGAGTAGGTAATGTTATTTCTCTCATAAATAAAAACTCCTTCAATCTCATGATTTTTACAACGTTTTGAGTTTTGATATTGTCGTTGTAAAAATTGACTTATGTTATAAGATAATCAAATTTAATTTTTCATAAATTTATAAAAAAACATTAAATATGATTTAAGTTAAAGTACTTTAATCAAATACATATCGTGGAAGCCTTACAAGTTACTCTCTCTATTCCAAAATTCTAACATCAGATTGTAATATAAATTTATCGTGAAACATTAATGATTATATAAATTACATATTTCAACAACTAATATATATTGCTTGAGGATCAAATGCGATTTGATAAGAAAACAAAAATATATTCAAATATATAAAAATAATACAAAATACGTGTGTTATAGTAATTATGAAACGGAGATAATATTTGATACGAAAATAATATTTCTTATCATACCGTATAAAAGTTATGGGATGGACAAAGTATGCAATTTTCAAATACTCCAAGATCTCTAAGCATCCTATCCAGGAAGAAACAGAATTTTTGGATGGTGCTTTTATCCAAAATCTCGCATCTCGTCCTCCAAACACCGGCTAGATCTGTTCATTGATCGCTAGAGCTTGTCTTTCATCAAAGGCTGTAAATAAACTCGGGATCCAAACGGGATCAACTTGATAAAAACTTATTAAAATTTATTCAATTATTAAACAAATCGAACAAAAATAAAATACCAACTCCGTTTATGTTATGTTCAAAACTACACATGTTAGGCTTGACTCAAGCTGAAGTTCGGCTTGGTAATTGTCTCATATTATTATAATTAGCCATCGCTATTTAGTCAAGTGGCTGACTATTCATCCAATAAATAAATTACGCTATGCATATTGTCCTATGAGAAAATGGTCTATGGGTGCATTTTTTTCAAACTCTTTTTGTTATTAATATAATATAAGATTTTAATTTCCTATAATTGTATTTTTTAAAAAATGATGCATCGAGACCGTAGCCACTGCAACGTATCGATTGTAGTAAATACTATAAGTTTTATTTTTTATAATATAAATTAAAAAGTGTATACTGTAAATTGATAAAAAAAACATAGAATCGAGTTTTATGACTAAAATTTGATAATATAATAATAATATAAACTTCTCAACTTATATCATAAAAAATGAAAATTAGAATTCATTGTAACTAGTTAACTGTAGTGACTGTAGCCACGTATTTTTGTTTTAAACATTAAAAAAGATTCTACTAAAATAATTATCTGCCCTCTTTTTTTTTGATAAAAGAGTCCAATTGGATTTTATGTTTCATTAATTGAATCTCGATTACAAATGTTGATGTTTGAAATAGGTAGTTCCGCTGGCCGAAAACCTTGTTGATAACTATCTACTGAATAGTTTGCCATGATGTGTGCTGCATGATTGGATTCCCTGTGCCCACCAGCAAGAAAAGGATGCGAAGTTATTTATTACGGGCATACAGTCACATATCAAACCTCCAATGGGTGATCTATTTAAATTAAAAAAAATATTTTTTATTTAATTTTAAAATAAATAAAATAATATTTTTTTAATAATTTTTAAAATAAAAAATATCAAATTAATCTTATATATTATAATATATTTATTTATTTATTTATAATTATTTTTTATCGAATTATAATATTTTGATTAATTAGGATCGGAGGAAGGAGTATCTGCTATCCGCCTCCTGAGCATATTGACCACCATTTGACAGTCCGACTCCATTACCACATCCCTTCAGCCTCTTGTTAATGTCATCTCCATTCCGAATCTCACTGCCATGGCTTCCCTTACCGCCGAATCTTTACTCTTCCCCGATGCATCCCTAACTGTTCTTTATCGTCCCTGGCCACAATTCCAACACTGACGAACCCCGAATTTCGACATGTCGCATTTAGCTTTAATCGGCCCGGAGGCGGAGGTTTCCATCTCTATTGCATTTCCCTCATGCTCTACTCCCTGTATCTCTCCTCTCTTCTCCATGGGTTTTCTCTTTTCTTCGACGCAGAGGCACGAATATCATGTATCGAGTTCAAGGCCAATTATGCGATTAGGCTCGGTGGTTTGACCACCTTCTTGTGCACTCTTTGATTTCGATTTGACCAAATTCCTTGCATGATTGCACAAATTTGTCTTACCTTGCTTATCTCTAAGTGACGAAACATCTGTTGGAATTAAGCTACGAAGGGTTGTGGTTCGGGTGAGGTTGGGAATGGGTAAGGGCTTGCTTCCCACACTTCCATCGCCCTTGGACACTGGATTAGGTAATGAAATATCGATTCATAATATAATTGCACTCGAAGCAATCTGCCTCAATGATCAAGCCTCTCCTTCACAACCCATCTAGAACCCGAAGAAAGTTCGACATGGCTCTCCACATAAAGCATTTTGTTCTTGGTCGAATTGGGAGATTCCATAATTTACCCAAGCGATCTGGTTCCCTTGTTTTGATCCCCTCTCCGGCCCTACTCCAGAGCGAATTTAGAAGGCGGGGTGATATGCTGGTGAAAGATCTACTCTTATGAACGTGCCATGCTAGGACTCTGGTCTCGTTGCGAGACCTACTGGGATGCTCACAATCTGCTATGTCTCTTGTGTTGAGAATTATTGTCTTATATATGCTTCTCTCCACTGGCGAGTTGATTGGTCGATGAGGGTCATCACACTTACCTCCGGTGCTATCCCCAGTAGTAGATGCTGAAACCTGAGGTCTGGGAGTCGAGGGATCCATGGATCGATTTCCAGCCGAATTGTAGACCCCATTCAACACGCCAGTATAAGCCTCTCTTCAATAGGGGTATTATTAATCATATACTCCTCCACGCATATGAAGGGATAGTTCCCATATGAGTCTCTCCAGGATTGAGCTATTAGGATGATACTTCGTCTTCAACATTTTTCCTGCCAGGGACTCTGGATTGGTATGCATTCTCCACGCTTGCTTTGCTAGTAATGAGTCATTGAAGCATCCCATCTCTCAAAATCCCATACCCCCATGAAAGGTGACTCACTGGTGGGGCTCCTAGACATACTTTCACTCCAGCCAAAGCTCCCATTTCCATATAGCGATGCATCATCATAGAAAGGGCCTCGACGCACATGACAAACAAGAATGGGGACAAGGGATCCACTTGTCGAATGCCTTCGGTGGGGTTGAAAGTTTCCTGGGGTACGCCGTTCAATAGTGTTGAGAAGGGCGCTGTTCTCATGCAGTTCATGATCAGCCTGATCCATTTGTCGGAGAATCCCATCTGGCTCATCACAGCTTCTATGTAGTGTCACTCCACTCTGTCAAAAGCCTTCATCATGTCTAACTTCATTACATGGTAGCCCCCATTTTCAGTCTTTTTATGTGTTATGTAGTGCATTGTTTCAAAGGCCGATAGTACATTGTCTGAGATGAGTCTTCCTTCTACAAAAGCGTCATGTGAATCAGATATTAGTGATGATAGGACTCTTTTCAGTCGGTTAACAATTGCCTTTGAGACTAGTTTGTAAATCACATTGCATGAGCTAATGAGGCGAAAGTGTGATACTTTTCATGGGTGGTTGATTTTGGGTATCAAAACGATGTAAGTAGAGTTGATATTAGCTGAGTCACTTCCCTCGTTGAGGTGGATAAGGACTGTGTTTGTCACCTCCTCTCCTATTGTATCCCAATGTGTCTTGTAAAACTAAGCATTGAAACTGTCTAGTCCCGGAGCCTACCTGCCTGACATATGCTTGAGCTCGGCTTCTACCTCTTCTCTCATGTAGGGTTGGTCAAGGAAGCTCTTTTGTGAATCAGGTAGAGTCCTTTCCTAAATTTCGTTGTTCAAGAACCCCCCTCCTGATATCCATGCATCTTGAATAGGTCCTGCATAGAAACCGTTCATCTCCCTTGCTATCTCTCCAGAATGTTCATTCCACACCCTTCATTAGTTTCAATCCCTTTGATTGTATTCCTTGTACGGCGCCTGTTAGCTTGAGAATGAAAGTAAGTCGTATTTCGATCGCCTTCTATTAACCAGTTCAGATGTGCCTTTTGTACCCAATAGCTTTTCTCCTTTTCCAAAAGCACATCGAGTTCCTTTGTCATCTCTATTACTGAGTCCCATTGGTCTTCGTCCCATTTCTTCATGTGCAGTTTGTGTAATTGTTGCTGCTTTGATTGTATGCTTCGCTTCGTACTTCCATACATAACTCTGATTCACTTACTTGGTTCCTCCCCAAGTGTTTGAAGGAGACACGTCATAGACTGAAAGTTGTTGTGGTCCCTGGTCTTCGTCCATGTTTGATGCACAAAGTTTCTACATTCCTCATCCTCCCCCCAGCAATTCTTATAACAGGAGATCCAACCTTTTGTGCTTTGTCATAAAGTTGCCATTTCTGTACTTTGCAATATGTAAAGACCTCCACTCTATCAATATAGGAAGGTGATCGGATGTCGTGGCTATTTCTACTAGTACCTGCGCCGCTGGGAATATGCAACCATCCTCGATTGGCAACGGCTTTTTCAAGTCTTTCTTGAACTCTGGTGCCTCCTCAAACTCGATGCCACCATGTAAACCGTAGGCCCCGATAACCATATCTGCTAACCTCCTTAGCGTCATCTAGGCTTGGTATCTCAACTCCATTTTTGGCTCTCCATATAAACCGATGAATCTCCACCGAGGCCATCGGGGAATAAATTCTACGTAGACGTCAATAAAGTGCTTGGAAAACTGCTTAACTATTATATAAATCTCCGTATCCCATTGAAGGATGAGCCCGCCGCTTCTTCCTTCAGCCACTCTGGTAAATCCATTAGAGTAGCCGATCTTTCATTTGATTGAGTCTAGAGCCTCCGCTTGTAGCCTAGTTTCTGATAAGAACACTAGGTTGGATCTTGTTCACTTAAGGACTTTCTTAAGAGCTGGAACTGTCCAGGGGTTTCCTGGCGGTTCTAGCATAGAGCGATTTATGAGGGACAGTGTCCCCGTTCACTCGAGGACACTACCCTTGGACAGTTCATGTCGATCGCTTGATGTATTTGCCTCTTCTGTTTCTGATCCTTCCCCTTTTCATAGGTTAGCTCTGTTGTCCCTTTTCGTTTAGGTCCCACCTTGTGATCTTCCAGTTTAGAAGTTGTTTCCTCGCAATCCCTTGTGGTCGGTGCTCTTAGGTATGAACCGAGTGCTCTTGGGGTACGAATCCAGTTAGGCATTTTGTTGGGATGTGACCTCTCCTTTAAGCCAGTTTGGACATCAAGGTCTTCTTCATTCATTATTCGACCCATCCCAAGCCCTGAAGGTTCCTTAAATCTCTACTCGGCATATTTCCTTAAATCTCCAAGTGCATTATCTCCCCTTTTAATATACACATTCTCACAAACCCTAGCCATCATTTGCCTCACCATCTCCTAACCCAAGTTGTTGTCTCTCTCACCTCCACCTAATCGTTGTCGTCGTCTCTATCTCCTCCTAACCCTCGTCATCATCTACCCCACCTCCCTCTAGCGGACTGACCCTAGCCGTCACACACATCAAATACATTATTCGGCGATAGAAGATCTCATAATGAATGGTCGATCGTGAAGATTTTTATTTGTTACATCCCACTAGAGATAAATCAATCCACATCTACAAGGTAGGAGATTGGATCGAATCCATGCACCTCCCATTCAGACACGGTCGTGCACTTATTGAAATGGTTTGAATTTTGTCAAGTTCAAAGTAAAGTTGAATAGATTTGTAAGGTATAAAATGTTTTATGATACATTTTTAGATAAATAAATGTAAAAAAAATATATCAATAAAAAATTTATTCTTATCGAATTGACGTATTCCAAAACTGATCGCACAAATAAATAAACCTGTAATATAATCCTATCAATTTACAATGTAAAATTATCAACCTGTATTATTTGCATCAACAACTACAGTGGTCGACTACTTTGGTTCTGTTGATATAGCATATGCTCCTAATGATTGCAGCTAATAGACAACTGTAAAATACTTTATCTCAAAGGGATATTGGATTTGCAAAGTTAGACTTAGAGGTATTCCCCACCCTTAACCATGCTATCACCTTCGTCTCATAATAAATATAATTTTTTATTTTTTATATTATTCAATATGTATTTTGAGGAGGTTCATCATTCGTTTTAACGACATGAAAAAATTAAGTCATTAGTTTAGGGATGAAGCATATAAGTTAAATTATTATTGATCTTTCACGATAATTTTATGAAAAATGACGTTTGATTGTATCGCAATATAAGTCAAAATTTATTTTAACAAACCCTCAAATTAAATTGTTGTATTTATTCGGGAACAGAGAGATTATATTTTTAGAGAATGTAGTGAGTACTTGTTCCCTATGATAATGTTTCCAAAAGTGTAACTTACTTTATATTGAAAATAACAATGAAGTACCTTATCAAAATAATAATAATAATAATAATAATAATAATAATAATAATAATAATAATAATAATAATAATGTTGGAAAATCAAAGGAAATTAGGCAGATATTTTTCATTCATTTTATAATAATCGCTTTGTCTCAAAATATAGGCAATAATTATCTATTTCAACTATATCAAAATATAGAGAACATTCATTTTTTGGCAAAAGCTTTGTCATTAAAATATGAAAATAATCATTATTTGTTATAATACGCATCACTAACTCCTCCCTGGGTTAGAGTAAACCCTTCTACTAATAAAAAAATAAAAATCTTTTACATCAAATTTCAGAAAAAATCAACATACACTTATTGAGTCAAA
This sequence comes from Drosera capensis, assembly GCA_001925005.1. Lineage (NCBI taxonomy): Eukaryota > Viridiplantae > Streptophyta > Magnoliopsida > Caryophyllales > Droseraceae > Drosera > Drosera capensis. Next base: position 24,305 of record LIEC01001693.1, on the reverse strand, counting down.
TTGTTTCTTACATTTTGACATGGAGGAAATATGAGTTAATATTTGTTATGACAAGAGGTGATGATTTTCTTATGTTGGAACAAAGTGGCATGGATATCGAAATCGAACTAAACATGAATAATGAGAAACATCGAAAAACAAAAACGTCGAAATGAATATCGTTCCTGAAATGTATTATTGTATCCGATGTAAAAAATTCAAACTGAACCATCTCCAAGGTGCAACAATCAAGAGAAGCATGTAATCTTGATCAAAACCTTAGACAATAGATTTCAATATGTTCTTCAAGTATAAATGGCATTTTCGATTTTACTATGTGTATGGTTTCTCCTCTTTAAATAATGTTCAAGCATAGGAAGATGAAGGGAATGTAATCTAAATAACCCTTAATTCAGAAAACCATCTAAGAGTGCATAAATGTGGTGGTTGAATGATTTGGAACCATTGACGCGATTCTCAAATCCTTGCACAAAAGACAGTTAAGAGATCAAACAGTCAAGGATCGACAATCTCTCACTACAAAAAAAAAAAAGGCTCAGAGGACTAAGAAAATTATTCCCTAAACGGGTAAAAATGATCGTAAAAAGGCACGGACGACTACATGGCGATTAAAAACAATCCTCACAAAATACTTCCTCAGCTAATTGAAATTAGCGACTAAAATATACTTTTAGCCGTAAATTTAACGACTAAGAATATTTTTAGTAGCAATTCAAATTAGCAAATAATATTATTATTTTATAGCAAAAGTTGGATATCAAGCAGACATTTTAGTCTTCAAAATTTGACGACTAAATTGTAAAAGTCATCATAAATTTTAGAGACCAAAAAAGTGTTAGTCGTTAGAATTGGTGACTAATGCTTTTTGTTAGTCGTTTTTCTGTGGCGTGGCGTAACGAAGGCGGAGGCGGAGGCGTGGCGTAGCAGAAACCTTTGATCAATTGGTGAAACAGCCATGGTTGAGGTCGAGATCTAGAAGATAGGTAGATGTTGATGAGTTTTTGGGTAGATGAAGGGATAATGGTGTTAAGGTGACTTGGACTCCCCTCGACGTTGTATTTTGACTGGATCAGTATTTGAAGGTTTCTAGTTTGTTTCGTAAAAGGCGTGCGTATAATAGGGGAAAAGGTGAGTGATTTCATGAACTTCAAGTTGAATTCCTTATTATCAAAAGTTTTTCCTAAATTATTAAGATTGTTGATAAGTATGTTGAACCTTTCATAGAAGTTGGTTAAGTTATCATCAGATCTCATTGAGATCCAATCATATTACTACATCAACACATCCTTTTTGTTTTTCATGATTTCATTTGTTCCTTCATTTCTGAGTAGTAGAGCATCTCATGCTTCCTTTACGGTGGTTGTATGACCACTATTCCAAACATGTCATCATCAAGAGATTTGAATATTTGATTCCTTGTCATTCGATCCACCAGTACTAGATCACAATGCTCTCTTGTCCAAAGTGATTTGGGCTTGTTCACTTCGTTGCTTGCATCAATTGGATCTGGCATCTTTGATATGTATGGTCTATCAGTAATGATGTCATGCATTTTTTCATTTATTGAATTCAAGTATGCAAGCATCCTCAACTTCCAGTGATTAAACTTGTCAAATAAATATACTGGTGTCTCTTCGCTATTGGGGCATTTGGTGAGCTTTTGAGGAGTCATGTTTTCTTTACAAAATAAAATGTTAGTAACTTTTTGCAAGTATAAATCAAAATATATGACCATTTCTTTCCAAAATTGTTAGATCTGGAAAGTTAGACTCTAATACGAATTGTTAGATCCACAGATTAAACCTAAAGGAGGTGAATAGGTTGATTTTAAACATTATCAGTGCAACGAAGTGGATTTGTTGGTTTTAATCACTGATGTTCTTTATACACTACTAAGCTGGGTCAACTTCTGCCATGGATTTTCGCTCATTAACTAGTAAGCATCATTTCTGTAGTTAAAATTTTGGGTATGGAGTTCACTAAATGCGAATGCCATTGATTGTCTCGACAAAATGTAACGTGAACTACTAACCCGGTTTTATTTGGGCAGTGGCATATGACAATTTTATAAGAATTTTTTTTTTCTAGAGATAATGAGATTTAAGTGAAATTTAAGAGAGATTAATTGAAATTGAGAAAAAAGACAGTGGGATAATCTGATTATGATATTATAAATTTATTACCAAATAAAAAAATGTTATAATTAAATTGGAATGGAAGGAATAGGTAATGTTATTTCTCCCATAACAATAGACTCCTTTCGTCTCATTATTTTTATAACATTTTGAGTTTCGATATTGTTGATGTAAAAATTAACTAATGTTATAAGATAATCAAACGTAATTTTTCGTAAATTTATCGAAAAATATTAAATATTATTTTAGTTAAAATATTTTAATCGAATACATATCATAAAATCATTAGAAGTTACTCCCTTTATTCCAAAATTCGAACAACAGATTCACCAGACACGCAATGAGATGTAAGGTTTGACATGCGTGTAACGATAATCAAATATAGTTTTAATGTAAATTTATTGTGAAACATTAATGATTATATAAATTATGTATTTTAACTTAATATTTATTGTTAGAGAATCAGATATGATTTAATATGAAAATGAAAGTTATATTCAAAAATATAAAAATAACACAAAATATATATGTTATAAAAATTATGAGACGAAGATAATGTTTGATACAAAAATGAGATTTCCTATCACATCGTACAAAAGTTATGGAATGAATAGAGTATGCAATCTTCAAGTACTCCAAGATCTCTAAGCATCCTATCAAGGAAGAAACAGAATTTTTGGATTGTGTTTTTGTCCAAAATCTCGCATCTCGTCCTCCAAACACCGGCTAGATCTGTTCATTGATCGCTAGAGCTTGTCCTTCATCAAAGGCGGTAAATAAACTCGGGATCCAATCGGCATCAAATTGATAAAACCTAGTTAAAATTTATTCAATTATTAAATAAATCGAACAAGATTAAAATACTAAGTTCGTTTATGTTATGTTTGAAACTACACATGTTAACTCAAGCTGAAGTTCGGCTTGGTAATTGTCTCATATTATTATAATTAGCCATCGCTATTTAGTCAAGTGTCGACTATTCATCCAATAAATAAATTACGCAATGCATATTATCGTATGAGAAAATGGTCTATAGGTGGATTTTTTGAAACTTATTTCATTATTAATATTATATAAGATTTTAATTTCCTATAATTATATATTTTTTTTAAAATGATGCGTCGAGGCTCTGCCACTGCAACGTACCTATTGTAATAAATATTTAAGTTTTATTTTTTATATTATAAATTAAGAAATTTATACTATAAATTAATAAAAAAATATATACAATCGAGTTTTACGATTAAAATTTGATAATATAATAATAATATATATTTCTCAATTTATATTATAAAAAATGAAACTTTGATTTCATTGTAACTAGTTAACTGTAGTGGCTGTAGCCACATATTTTTGTTTTAAACATTAAAACAGATTTTAGTAAAATAATTATCTCCCCTCTTTTTTTTTTTTGATAAAAGAGTCCAATTGGACTTTATGTTTCATTAATTGAATCTCGATTACAAATGTTGACGATTGAAATAGGTACTCCCCCCCGCCGAAAACCTTGTTGATAACTATCTACTGAATTGTTTGTCATGATGTCTGCTGCATGATTGGATTCCCTTTGTGCCCACCAGCAAGAAAAAGGATGTGAAGTAATTTATTAGGGACATACAGTCACCTATCACACCTCCAACGAGTGATCCATTATTTACGTTTTAAATAAATTAAAATAATTTTTTATTAATTTTAAAATATATGAAGTATTTTTCATTTTTATTAATAATATTTTATTATAAAAAATATCAAATAAATCCCACCTATTATAATAAATTCATTAATTTTTTATAATTATTTTTATATCGGACGAAAAGAGTATCTGGTATCCGGCTCCTAAGCATATTGACCACCACTTGACAGCCCGACTCCATTACCACATCCCTCCAGCCCAATGATAATGCCATCTCCCTTCCGAATATCACTACCATGGCTTTCCCTAACACCGGATCTTTCAGGCCTGGATAACTCTTCCCCGATGGATCCTTAACTGTCCTCTATCGTCCTTGGCCACAATTCCAACACTGACGAACCCCGAATTTCGATATGTCGCATTTAGATTTAATCGACCCGGAGGGGGAGGTTTCCATCTCTGTTGCATTTCCCCCATGCTCTACTCCCTGGATCTCCCCTCCCTCCTCCACGGGTTTTCTATTTCCTTCGGCATAAATCCTAGAATATCATGTATCGAGTTCAAGACCAATTATGCGATTAGGCCCGGTGGTTTGACCACCTTCTTGTGCACTATTTGATATCGGTTTGTCCAAATTCCTTGCATGATTGCACAAATTTATCTTACCTTGCTTGTCTCTAAGAGACGAAACATCTGTTCGAAATAAGCTGCGAAGGATTGTGGTTCGGGCGGGGTTGGGAATGGGTAAGGGCTTGCTTCCCACACTTCCATCGCCAGTGATCCCCTCTCCAGCCCTACTCCAGAGCCAATTGAGAAGGCGAGGTGGTATGCTGATTTAACAGTGAAAGATCTACTCATATGAACGTGCCATGCTATGATTCTGGTTTCGTTGCGAGACCTACTGGGATGCTCATAATCTTCTCTGCCTCTTGTGTTGAGAATTATTGTCTTATATATGCTTCTTGTCACTGGCGGGTTGAGTTCTGGATGAGGATCGTCACACTTATCTCCGATGCTATCCCCCGTAGTAGATACTAAAGCCCGAGGTCTGGGAGTCCAAGGATCCATGGATCAATTTCCAGCCAAATTGCAGACCCCAAGCCTCTCTTCAATAGGGTATTATTGATCATATACTCCTCCACGCATATGAAGGACTTATGAACTGATTAATGAAACAACATCAAACTGTTTAATCTAATAAAAAATATAAAATTAAATGAATAAATTGTTATTATTGATAAGGTTTCGTGATGAAAATTCTGATTCTATGAAAAGGTTATATAGTCTATTATATGTATAATTTTACGAAATAATTTTTTGAGGAGTATATAAGAAGTTATAGATTTAAACGTGTTAAAGATTATATTAGACAAAATCTGAAAATGAACCGTTTTGACCCCAAAACAACTCTAAATATTCACAAAAATTTCTAATGATGATAAATACATAAAATCATTATCATGGACTATCAAAATAAGTATTAAGGATTTTTTCTTAAAGTTTGACAGCATCACATAATATTATTATAACGGTTTTCAAGAAATACGAATAAATATGCTTAACTTCATAACGTGAATAATCATTCACAATGTTGTGTCTTAATATGCGTATCATATCATATTACAGGATTTGAAGACGCTCTGGTTGTCACTTAAAGACGAGTTATGATTAAGTGCATCAAAAGTTTTTAAACCAATGATATATTAGTGGACTTAACTTAATTTTTATAATTAAGGCAGAAAATATAGTTTTTTATCTATTGAGAAGTTGTGTCCAACAACAATAACGTCATATGTATCATTAATAAATAATGAAAAATCGGGAGGTTATAATAACTGGTTGAGAATAGAGAATTATGCGGAATGTTCACCTTCCTATTTTAGAGATCCCTTCTCTCTCCAATGGAAAACCCCATAACGTTCAAGCGTCTGTTCGGCTCTCCTCTTCTCTCACAGCAATGCATTAATCATTCCGATTTTTCTTCTGCCCTTTCCGTTTTTCTCGCAGAAATTCTCTTCATCCTTTTGACGATCAGAACGATAATCTGGAAAGCAAATCGGATATTATCGAATCCGCGAATGCAAAGAAGGAATCGCATTTGAAGGTATGCTTTGTCGTGATTTTGCACGTAAATTACCAGATTATTTGATTACCCGCATTGTATCAAGATGGAGGGGTAACTGGATCATTAGCTGGACAGAAAATGGAGGATTTTGTGTAGGTGATTTGGTTTCAGCATCATGAGCATTAGTTTGCAATGAGATCAAAGTGGGAATGATGATCATGGATATATGGAGGAATTATTTGTTCGAAATGTTTACAAATTAGTTTGCATATTATTTTTAAAGTGAACTTTGTTGTCCTAGCGGCCTTATAGTCCCAAAAGAGCACGTAGATGATAGATCCATCGATATATATGTGAGTGGTTGTTTTTCTATCGACCATGAAGATAAAATAATATAAATGTTCAATGGTAAAAAAGAAAATAATATAAATGTTGGAGATGTGTTGAAGATGGACCAAATTCATACATGTATGGTATTTGGTCCCAATTTTCATGCCAACTCGTCGTCAGGGTCTTACTGGATCCTAACTATTTTACAGTGATCCATGGTTCATTGGGCTGAGCAGATAAACTCCAGTGCTGCCATTAAGGCTCATTTTTGTCGTGCTTTCCACATCAAAGAGGGCAGACAATAAGGCCTAACAATATGGACATTTGATTTAAGTGTGACATGTACATAAAAATAATTGGACCTGCAGTAGATTCAGCTACCGTGATCATTTGTGACTCTACTCTTTTGTGTGACATGTACATCATATTATCGTAGGTCGTCTTTATTGCTGTCTGCAGTTTGTCGTTTTCTCTTATTCATTTCGTGCGCAAGGCCTACCTTATAAGCGATACGTTCTCGGTTTGCTGTTGCTGGCTCGCAAGCAGTTACTGGATCATGCATGCCTGTGTTCTTTGTTTCACACTTCACAGTTAGAGCAATTTTGAGAAGGTTTCTGCTTAATATATCTTCTCAACTTGCAGGTAGGGCGCTTGAAACACAATGGTGAACATCATAAGGACAAGGCGAAACTCTATCAGCTCTTCTCCTAGAGCAGAGGTCGGGGAGATAGATACCCGAGCTCCATTCCAATCTGTCAGAGCTGCTGTCAGCTTATTTGGCTCTGGCGACAGTTCGTCACCCCCGGAGAAAGCTCTTTCCGTCAAGAAAACAAAACCAGCAGTGGAGGTATTTTTCTTTAGTATTAGCGTGCTTGCTAGAACGCCCATGAACTGTTGAACAAAATCATTCCCCCTCCTTTTTTTCTTTTTTTTTTTGGGAAGAAAATGAAATATGTAAAAGCTGATCGGATTTATCCAATTCAGCAGGTCCTAACTCCTATCGAATGAATCGTGCATTTAATTATTATGTTAGGTTAGAAAGGTTTATATATTGCCAAACATAATACCGTTTTAGGATGAATGTTTTTGTTGAACGTTGACTGTTTTGTGGTACTCCTATAAGATTATACATGTCTTTTCACCCATTAGTGTTTATTTGGTCCAAGGCATGAAAATACTTATCCAAAGGGTTGCTGGCAAACCTTTTTCATTGTCCACCGAGCACAATGTGTTTAAAAATTAAATTATGAAAGATTTTTTTTTCTCAATCGAATAGTCCGTAAATCCGAAGGATTTTTTAAATCAGTTTTCGCTGACGGACTCACCGCCACAAAATAGCTCGACACTCAATCGGTTTTGATCCCTTGACTTCCCTCTTATTGGAGGAGTTGGTTGAGCCGTTTATCATGTGAGGCCACCAAGCACAATGTGTACATCTATAAGCTTCAATAATAACTCGTGCGGCTGTGACACGTTATTTCTTGCCTCAGGGAGTGCTAGACAAAGAAGCACAATTCCACTTGACACAGAAAGAACTAAGCAAGTTCAAGGAACAAGTTAAGAATGCCGAAGCCACAATGGCCGTTGCCCTTCCTGAGCTGCAAAAGGCTAAGAAAACGGTGGACAATTTGAGGGACAAACTCAAGACACTGAATGAGTCCAAGCTGACCATTTCCGAATCCACAGAAGCCTTAAATATCAAGGCAAAGAAACTCGAGGAAGTGAAATCCAACAAGTCCGAAACAGACATAGCAGCGCAAGATGTCGAACCTTCCAAGGAGGAGTACAGGACTGCTGTCGTGGAACTTGATGCTGCAAAGAAAGAACTCAGTAAACTGCGGCGTGATTTTGACGCTGCTGTGGTTGAGAAGCAAGACGCAATGAAGAGGATTGAAGAAGCTCAGTTTGCTGCCCAAATGAACAAGGAGTGTGTTGGAGAGATATCGAAGCAGATAGCTGAAATGAAAGAATCAATAGGTCAAGTGAAGTTTGCCACTGAAGAAGCTTCACTAGAACTAGCTAAGATCTCCGTGGAAAAGAACGTGCAACTTGAATCGCATACACTAGCTAAGGAAGAATATGAGAGAAAACTGGTACCTCTCAGAGAGGAATATGACCCTCAGCATTCTCAAGAACTTGAACTGAAGCTAGCAGAGACGAAGGTAGAGATTGAAGTGTTGGAGAAAGAGGTAGAACAAACCCGTTGGGCTTCTCTAGAGTATCAAAATTTCAGTACAGAGCTTCGTGCGGCTAAGCAGGAGCTTGAGCGCATGGAAGGAGAGAAAAAATCGCTTCAAACCATAGTGAACGTGCTGAAGGGCGAACTTGGGAATATAGGGAAAAACATATCTGAAGTGAAGGAGCGCGCCTTGCAAGCTGAGGCTTTGGCTGAAAAATTTCAAGCAGAACTCCAAACATGCAAAACAGAACTCGAGGAGGCTCTTGCAAAGCAAACAAACAAAGCCGATTCTTCGGATGCCATTGCGTCGACTCTGGAACAACTAGCCATGGAAACAGAAAAGGCGAAAAAGGAAGCAGAAGAGATCAACAAAGCTTCGGAGGAACTGAGGCAAGAAGCTAGAAAGGCTCAGGAGATGTCAGCACAGATGGAGGAGACTCTATCACATCTGTTAAAAGAAGCAGAGGAAGCAAAGTCCTCCGAAAGGCTTGCTGTCGATGAGAACAAGGCTATGTCAGAAAGAACGGATGCTAGTCTCTCATCGACTTCTGAGAACGCAGACAACAAGATTAAGTTATCGGAGGATCAGCACAAATCGTTGAAGGAGAGGGTCGATGACTCAGGGAGGTTAGCGGATATGAAGGTGGCAGCTGCTATGGCTCAAGTGGAAGCTCTTATTGCAAGCCAAATGGAAGCAGCCAAAAAACTGGAGGCTAGTCTTAAGGAGATCGAGGATCTCACTGTGGCAACAGAGGAGTCTTTGAAGCAGGCAGAGGTCGCCGACGCTGCAAAAAGTGTTATAGAGAGTGAATTGGAGAGGTGGCGCCAACAGGATAACGGCTTGCTTACTTGATCGCAACTTATTGGTTCAAGAATTTAGCGTAGTTAGAACATTGATGGATCTTTCCTCCGAAAATTTGATGATGGAGCGTTCCTCATAAATCACATATGGCGGCGCAGTCTGATCAAATTTTTTTATTGAATTTTTTTAATTTTTAATTTTTATTTGGATCTCATTCTTTCTGAACGGTTCTTTTACAGTACTATTCTACCGACAGAGTATTCATTTAGGTTCTTGTACCTAGCTGACAAATTTGTCTATTTACAAGCTAAAGTTTTTGTATATCAGTTCCATTCAGACATGTAAATATAGATGCAGAGTGGCATAAAACATCTTCAGATTTTGATAAGCATAGTGGCCCAAAACAAGCTCCGTGAAGAGCTGTGCTCCTCCTTTCACCAAAAAAAAAAAAAAAAAAAAAAACTAAAACTAAAAATAAATGTACTGCTATTATCATAAAAGTCTGCTGTACCTGTTGGGTCAGTCTTTGACTCGCTCTTTCCAGTCAACGGGTCGGTTCCGACTTGTTTACCTCCCCTGCCCAATTAATAGAAAAATCAACCCACAACACACAAAACAAGAAAAACAAAACAAGGAGAAAAACACAAGAAAAACAGAACGAGGAGAAAAACACAACACGATTCCAACGAAAGCACAAAATTTCACTCCTACTGTTTCCAAAACCAAATCAAAATTCCACTCTCACAAATCACAACAATCAAATCAAACGACAAACACAAAAAAAAAAAAAAAAAACAGAACTCGTTTGCTCATCAAAACACTTCAAATCCAGCAATGGCGGACGACGCCAACATAACCACCACCAGAAGTAATCAACAAAGCGAAGACGACATCAAATATGAGTACATTTCCGTTAACAGTCATCACACCGCGAGTTCCACAAGCGAGATCGAGGAGGTGGAGGAGAATCCCGGGCAGACTCTGACACCGATAGTGGAGGAGTCGAAGATCGAGAGCAGCGTGTTCTCATACGACATCAAGGGTTTCGGTCATGATCGTCGGAATCAAGGAGATGATGACGAGGAGGTGGACGCAGTGTATGTGTTGGTGGAGGAGAAGGAAGGGAGTCAGAGCAGCATGGACGCTTTGTTGTGGGCTTTGAGGGACGAGGCAGCGGCGACGACGAAGGTGGTTTATTTGATTCATGTGTTTCCTGAGATCAAATTCATCCCAAGTCCATGTAAGTGTTCTTCTTATCAATTCTTCTGATCTTTTATGTTCTTTGCTTCCGTTGATCGCCATTTTTTTGGTGGCGTTGTGATGGAGGAGAATGGGGTTTGGGGTGGGTGACTGAGACAGAATATACTGGGAATATTATGCGGAGTGATAAAAAAGGGGAAATGCTGGCAATTTGGTATTTAATTATGATCGGTTTAATTAATTTGCATTGATAGTCAAATATAGAATGTATAGACTCATGGTGTGTTTATATTTTCTATTCTCTGGTTGCTCTAGACCCAACCATGGTTCCTTTTTGAACCGAAACTGAAACGGAATCAAACCTCCGATTTGGAAACCAAAATCGTAACGGTATCTTCACCCGCTAAAAGCATAATCGAATCCAAAAACATCGTTTCGGTTTAGTTTTCATCGAAACCGAAACTATCGATTCGATTTCGTTTCCGAATCATATATTTTCACCTAAAAACTTAAAATTTAACTTAACCTGATTATTACTATTTTAAAATTCGTTTTATCTAAAGTTCTTTTTGTGAAATTACTTTGTAATATCATTAGTCAATTTTTTTTATATCGGATAATACCTTAAGAACATTAAATATAATTTTTTTTTATCGAATTATATATGTTTTGATACTTTTCACTCTTATATTATATTTTATTTAGATGCTTTATTGAAAATAATATCATTTTTTCCTCATGTACGATACTAATTTTGATGTGGTTTAAAAAAAAAAAATCGGAAACATACATTGAGCCGCAACCACATTAGAACCATCAGTTCTAAAACCAAATTGAAACTGACCCTAGAGGTTTCAATTTCGATTTTGATCTATCCTTTTCTAAACCGAAATCGATGGTTTTGAAATAGAAATCATAGATTTTGGATCCTTATTGCTGTAACGTTGATTCCTTTTAATTTATGATTGGTTGAAGTTGATTAACAATAATGAAACAGTAAGTTGATTAACAAAGATTTTTATATTGGTTAGACAATATAGCTATAAAGCTGCTATATCCCTTACTCAAATCTTTTTCTGATTATAGTGTGATAAATCAAGAGAGTAGCGCTACACGCGATTGTTTTAGGCTCACAATGAACCTGTCAGTTTGCAGCGTGTAAATGACAATACAAACCAATAGCAAGATCTTTTTTTCTCCTCAACATGACTGAAATAGCCTCTTGAAATTGTTTGACTAACTCTAGTGCTATTTAACTCCACTTTCAATAGCTGCCTCAGATCCTCAACTATCAGTTTCGTACACAGTTCACTTGATGCCTTACCGTATTTGTGTATCCTTTCAGAGCAAAGGAGATTCAAAAATCCCAGTTGAAAACTTGGGATTGCCTCTGTATTTATATGCATCTTGAAGTTGATGCAGAGAAGTACCCTGGTGTTGATGTAAAGCAAAGGAGATTAAAAAATCCCACTTGAAAACTTGAAAAATCCTCAACTCTGTTGATGTCGTCCTTTCTTGGAACGTCACTTTCATGCTAAAATCTGTTATCTCTGGTATTGATACAGAGAATTACACTGACACAGCAAAAAAGACAACCCGTGAACAATGACTTCTTCTGAATCCTTCTAAAGAACATAAAAAGTGTTTACTATGTCGCAGGTACGCAAATGAGCATATCGCTTATTAAGTAATAACGGGGAGTAAGAGTATTATCTCACGAGGAAATAGGGTCCTATCGATTGACTATGTAACTAAAGTAATCGAATGAGGTTTTAAACTAATTAAACTAGAAAACGAAAGAAACTAGGATAAGCGCTAAGCTAAACGCCAAGTGATATGGAAGTGGGGATAGGGTTACAACTTCGTTATCCTAGTATGTGATCACTCCATTTACTCTAATCTAGTTGTTCTTTAGGTGTCTAGATTGTTCGTCGAGGATTCCTAAGTTATATGTTAATCTCTTTCGAGATTTAAGGTAAATCTCATTAGACGTCACCTTAACGTATCTCTACGAGAGGTGAACGCGTCTAGCGAGTGATGTGCATGTCGGTTCTCCTAAACGACTATGAGAGTTATGCAAGCGGTCTCTCGACCTTGTATTCAACTCTAGGTGAGGGTTGTCTAGGTCACGTTTACACCTATCCTATCGGAATCAATACAAACGACGAGATCAACGCAAGGTGATCAATCAAAAAAAGCACCAAGTTCACAACCAACACACAATCATAACAATGCATTAACAAGTAAATAAGTTATGGAAGTGATCACAACGCTATTCTAACTATATCGCAACGCTAATCGAGGGTTTAGTTCATGATTCAGAGGCAATGTCAATACATCAAATACCTCGTGTGCATATACACCATAATCATCAATGTCTCAAAAACAACAAGGAAAAAGCTAAACCAAGGACGATCTTTCCTACGTAAGATAATGGAGAATGATCCTCAATGATGATGATTTGATGATAAAAATGCCCCAAACAATCACCAAAACCCACCAACACTTGACAAAATCAAATGATGTCCAAAAAAGTAAGGAGTGGTGATGTTTTTATATGGGAGACCAAGGGGGCCCATTTTCCTGTGCTATAGCGCTAGCCATGGCACGACTTTCTACTTTGGGTGGCCTTTTGGGTTGACTCATCATGGTCCGTACCCATTTGTCGGCCTGTTCAAGCCTTTTAATGCTCTTTTGGCCTCGTTTGATCTCTGTTTTTTTTTATGTTCTTGGGGTCATTTTGCTCCCCTTGCAAAAAAACACATAAAAAGATATGAATAAACTCAAGGAGAGATGTAAAACACACTTTAAATGCATAATTAGCCCAAAGACACATATAAAACTGAGAAAGAAACAAGATTGAACGTGCATTTCTACACTCTAATCAGAACTCAGCCTTACTGTTTCTCAGTCTTGTTGCAGTAACCTAACAAAAATAATTCAGGATCAACCTTTCCTTCATCTGAATACTTCTGTTGAACTTAGTCTTATTGTCTTCCAGTCTTGCTGTAATAACCTTCTTCAGGAAGAAACAATGCAGGATCAACCATTCCTTACTGTAGAAGCTCAAATAGTCTAAGCCTTACTATCTCTTTACTGATGACCTCAATGTTACTAGTCTTATTGCTTTCCTTTGAACTAGTCTTGCTGTATTTCTCTCTTAATTAGCCTTATTGTCCACCTATTGCATACTCACTTTCCAAGCATACCAATCTCAGTCTTGGTACATACTGGGACATTTTAAGATTAGAGTTTGCCTATCACTCACTTTCTATACATCATGGGCTTGATTCAACAGACTGTCTCTTCTACTTGTCAAGATCAAAACCCTGATAGAACGAATTTTTATGTCTTCAAACCTCCAAGCAAGTCTGTTGAACTCATAACATACATCCCCTATTGGGCATATGCCCAAGCTGTCTATGATACAACTTCATTTCAGAATTAGTCTTGTTAGCTCATAATCTTGACCAAAATACAGAAAACGTTTCCACCGGCCATCACTATTCCACCGGCCACTATTACACGTTTTTTGTACAAAAACGTATTTTACAATTCGTTGATTTAGCCCTATAAATAGGTTAACAATTCAATGTATCAAAACACCTCAATCTTCAATAAAACAAAAATCAGAAAAGGGTTTTAACCCACTAAATCTCCTTGTATCAAACTTACATTTGGTATCAGACTCAATCCCCAAACGTCGTCTCTGGCCTCAGTCGAAGCCATCCCAACAACCTCCACACGAAATCACTCTTTCCCGCAACAACTAGATCCGGAAAGCCGGTGAGTCCCAGCCGAGGCGGTAGCCGTAGAGAAAGATCATAAAATCTAGGCGCGGGGAGCGTGTTTGGTTGTCTTGCTTGAGGAGGAAGAAGTTCTCGTGGAGAGAGAAGAGGAGACGGATTCGTGGGAGTTTTCCTCGAAGTTTCATTGAAGTGTTTTTGGCAGTGTAAAAAAAAAAAAAAAGGAAGAAGAGAGGTGGAGTGTTGCGGCGGCATAAGGAGGAGAAAGGGGAAAAGCAAAACAAACAAGAGTCCTTTTATACCAGGTTAAGGGGCGTTTTCGTAATTACGAAGTCAAGGGCAGTTTCGTAATTACGTGGTCAAGGGGCGTTTTTGTAATTACGAAGTCAAGGGGCAATTTCGTAATTACGTGGTCAAGGGGCAGTTTCGTAATTACATGGTCAAGGGGCATTTTCGTAATTAAGAGATTTTTTTTTTCAAAAAAAAATGTCAATTATTCCCCAGCAAGCGTCAAAAGAGAGCGGCGAAATATCGTTTAATTTTCCGATGCTAAACTTCTCAAATTATATGGTATGGACAATAAAAATGGAGGCAATCCTAGATGCTCAGGAAGTATGGGAGGCGGTCGAACCAGCGGAGGAAGATGAAGTCAATCCTAAAAAGGATAAGAAGGCGCATGCTTATATCCTCCAGGCAATGCCCGAAGATGTTCTTCTTCAGATTGCAAAGAAGAAGACGTCGAAAGAAAATTGGGAAAACTTGAAGACGAGGTACCTTGGTCCCGATCGAGTAAAGAAGACTCGATTGCAGACATTGAAAAGTGAATTTGATGCATCGCGGATGAAGGAATCGAAGTCAATTGACGAGTTCGCTGGAAAACTCAGTGGAATGTCCAGCCGATTTTCCAGCCTTGGTGCATATCTAGACGATGCTGCACTCGTCAAGAAATTACTCGACTGTGTACCTGATAAGTACTTCACAGCCGTTGCCGGGATCGAACAATTTTACGATATTGAGACGATGCCTTTCGAGGAGGCTATAGGACGATTGAAGGCATTCGAGGAAAGAGCTCGTCTCCGCGAAAACACGGGCGGTGGGCTCATGTTTACTCAAACCGAGCGACAGACAACCCAAAAGAATAGCCATGGGGAAACTTCGTCGTCTAGTCAGAGACGCGGTTTTGGTACCTCAGACCGAGGTAAAAGCCAATGGCGTGGACGAGGTCGCGGAAGGGGCGGTCAAGTCGGAAGTAATACAGTGCGCCAAGAAAGTGCGGGAGGCACCGGCAGCAGAAATCGTGACAAATGTCACATCAAGTGTTTCAATTGCAGTAAGATGGGACACTATGCATCAGAGTGTCGTGGCAAGCAGCGAGACGATGAAAGGCAACAAACACACGTTCCCGTGACGAGTTAGCGCTTTTATTTTCCATGTCTCAGGAGGAGACAGAAGCTAAGCAGCGAGACGCCATACAGCCTAAAGAAAAAAGGGTGTTACATGTGTTTGATGAGGGCGAGGAAAAGATAACCTATAAGGATATTTGGTACTTAAGACAACGGTGCCAGCAACCATATGACGGGACGACGAGAAATGTTCCAAGAACTTGATGAAAAGATCACCGGGAAGGTGAGATTTGGCGATGGCTCGGACGTTCAAGTCATGGGCAAAGGGATGATCGTATTTCAATGCAAGAATGGAGAGCAGTATACCCTCCATGAGGGTGTATGACAACGGCAGATTGCTGATGTGCGTGAAGAAAACATCAAATCGCTTATACAAGATCAGTTTGGAATTAGCCAAACCGATCTGTCTTCTAGCCAGTCTCGACGATCCGGCATGGTTATGGCATGCCAGACTCGGTCATGTCAACTTTCATACACTGAAACTCATTGGAGAGAAGCAGATGACGTTTGGAGTTCCAAAGGTGGCACATCCAAACAAGCTTTGTGAGGCTTGTTTGACAACTAAGCAGACTAGACTCCCATTCCCGGACCAGACGACCTACAAAGCAAAGAAGTTGCTTGAGTTGCTGCATGCCGATCTATGTGGGTCAATCATGCCAAGCACACTTGTCGGTAACTCGTATTTTCTCCTCATTG
This sequence comes from Drosera capensis, assembly GCA_001925005.1. NCBI lineage: Eukaryota > Viridiplantae > Streptophyta > Magnoliopsida > Caryophyllales > Droseraceae > Drosera > Drosera capensis. The sequence continues at coordinate 8,116 of LIEC01001693.1, read as the reverse complement.
TCGATGAGTATAGCCATTGGATGTGGATCTATACACTCAAAACAAAAGACGAAGCATGCTCCATTTTCAAGAAACTCAAGGTTCAGGTAGAGAACTTGACTAATCACAGAATAAAGATCTTGAGAACGGACCGTGGAGGAGAATTTCTCTTGAAAGAGTTTACGAGGCTGTGTGAAAAATGGGGTATCCAGAGGCATTTCACTGCACCGTATACTCCTCAGCAAAACAGTATGGTGGAGCGGAGAAATCGAACCGTGATGGCCACTGCTAGATCCTTACTCAAGACCATGCATGTTTCTGCCAAGTTCTGGGGAGAAGCCGTGAGACATGCGGTGTACCTGTTGAATCGACTTCCTACAAAGGCGTTAGGAGAGCACACCCCGTACGAGGTTTGGAATGACCGTAAACCCCATCTCGAGCATGTGAGAATATTTGGTTGCACAGCATATGCGAAGGTGACAGTACCACATCCAAAGAAGTTGGATGATCGGAGCCAGCCCATGGTTTATCTTGGAATGGAGGAAAGGTGTAAGGTACATCGCCTTTACAATCCTTAGCAGAAGAAACTTCATATAAGCAAGGATGTGATCATCCAAGAGAACCTTGGGTGGAACTGGAGTGTAGGTACTGATGGCGGATTCTTAGAGTTCGTCTTATCTGAGAATTCAAATTCCAAACCAGAAGAACCGGAAGGTGTACCAGAGTCAACTCCTCGTGTAGGTTATTCATCACCTACGATAGCAAAGACAAATCCATCTACTTCTACTTCACGCATACCATTACAAGTTCCAGAGTCCCCGGAAAGCTGCCCCATACGTCTCAGAGACATCACAGACATTTATGCCAACACAGAAGAAGTATATCTTGATGATGGTGAAGATGAGCTGATGATGTTGAAGTCTGACGAGCCAACCTGCTACCAAGAAACAGCAGCTGAGAGTGCCTGGTATCAGGCAATGCAGAAGGAGCTAGAGTCCATTGAGAAGAACAACACTTGGACTCTGACCAAACTTCCACCAGGCCATAAATCCATTGGTTTGAAATGGGTGTTCAAATTGAAGGACTCAGACGGACGGGTTATTAAGCACAAAGCCAGGCTAGTGGATAAAGGATATGTCTAGAGACAAGGCATAGACTTTGAAGAAGTGTTCGCACCCGTTGCGAAACTTGATACGGTTCGGGTGTTACTTGCATTTGCTGTAAATCGAAGTTGGGAGATACACCATATGGATGCCAAATCAGCATTCCTTAACGGAGAGTTAGAGGAAGAGGTCTACGTCACTCAGCCGGAAGGGTTCTAGGTGCAAGGCCAGAAGCATCTGGTGTACAGGTTATCGAAAGCTCTTTATGGACTCCGACAGGCTCCACGAGCCTGGAATACTCGGTTAGACAAAAGCCTGAAGGAACTTGGGTTTACGAGGTGCTCTTAAGAGTAGACCGTCTACACTCGAGGTGAAGGAGATGTAGCATTAATTGTTGGAGTATATGTTGATGACCTCATTGTGACAGGAGGCAACACTGGAGAAGTCAAGAATTTCAAGAAACAGATGATGACGGAATTTGAGATGAGTGATTTGGGACTTCTCTCGTACTATCTCTGGATTGAGGTTGAGCAGAAGAAAAGATGGATAAAGCTGAAGCAGTCAGCTTATGCCAAGAAGATCTTATCACAATTCGGGATGGCAGAGTGCAATGCCACTAAGTATCCGATGGAGCCTAAACTACGACTGCACAAAGATTCAGAGGGAGTTCCTATAGATGTCACAGAATATAGGCGCATCGTTGGATGGCTCAGGTATCTTCTACACACCCGACCAGATCTCTCATTTGTCGTTGGAATGACGAGTCGGTATCTGAAAAGACCCATTATAATGCATCACAAGGTTGTGAAGGAAATTCTGAGATACTTAAAGGGAACAGTTCATTACGGTCTCATCTATATGAGGGGACAACATGAAGAAGCTTTCATCGGTTACACAGACAGTGACTTAACCAGTGATCACAATGGAAGGAAAAGCACCAGTGGAATGGCTTTCTACATGAATGGAAGCTTGGTGTCCTGGAACTCATAGAAGCAAAAGACCATCGCATTGTCATCATGCGAGGCTGAATTCATGGTAGCCACAGCAGCGGCATGCCACGCTCTTTGGTTACAGAACATGCTCAGTGAACTGACAAAGACTGAGCCAAAGCCAGTGACCCTGTTAGTGGATAACAAATCAGCCATATCCCTCATGAAGAATCCTTTATTTTATGATCGCAGCAAGCACATAGAGATACGATATCACTTCATAAGAGAGTGTGTGGAAATATGACAGATTATAGTGAAGTTTGTGAGCACCGGAGAACAGCGGGCTGACACACTGACAAAAGCAATGTCAGGTGTTAAGTTAGTTACTATGCGTCAGTTAATGGGTGTTCGTGATCTGGAGGCATGTCAAGAATAGGGGGAGCATGTTAGCTCATAATCTTGACCAAAATGCAGAAAACGTTTCCACCGACCATCACTATTCCACCGACCACTATTACACGTTTTTTTTGTACAAAAACGTGTTTTACAATTCGTTGATTTAGCCCTATAAATAGGTTAGCAATTCAATGTATCAAAACACCTCAATCTTCAATAAAACAAAAATCAGAAAAGGGTTTTAACCCACCAAATCTCCTTATATCAAACTTACAAGTCTTACCATCACGGACTATCAATTAGGTTGCAAGAGCTACAACTCCATTCTAGGTTGCGTAGATCAGATAGTACGACCCAACACGATTTATGGCCTTCATGGTTACCATATTGTTTTCCTTGACCTTCATGTCCCCATCCTGAGAATGATAGAAACACCCTACATCCAAAGATATAAGGTTTCGTCATACTGTTAGAACATAACGAACATTTTTCAATATCTACCTAATGATGTCCTACATCCAATTACAAACATCTTTCACATCAAGGAGTTTACACGCAGCATTGTTATCTATAAGAAAAGAATTTTTATTCCAGGATAGTGGCAATCAAGGGATCTTTCTTCTCCAATTATTTCTCCTTTATTTCTCATGATTTATAAAATGAGGAGCTTGCTTTACACTGTCTGCAGAGCTTCTCTTTATATAGATGAACAAACAACAAACGTTGAACATCTAATTCATAGCTCTCATTTATTGCTTTGTGTGTTTCTTCTCCGTTACCTAATTGAGATATAAACCCTTGCTTATTCAAATCCTGCAAAACATGTTTGCATTCAAACGCTCCCCCTCAAACTTGTTTTGTCATCCCGAGTTTGGTTTTGAGCTTCTCAAACACAACGATTTTCAACGGCTTGGTAAAGATGTCTGCAACTTGGATCCTATCTCTGTTTGATACATAGCCCATCATAAGTGCTTGAGGATTTGGACGGCTCTGAGTGTTAGTGTCTCAGTTGGCTACTGGTCAAAGACGTCTTGACGTCTTCTAACAATATAGAGTCTCTACTATGAATCATACTAGTCACAAAAGCCTTAAAGAAGCTCGGGAGAGAGCACCACAAAATCATCATGTCTTCTTCATCGTCGATGGTGACTCCCACGTTCTTAAGACCAATTAGATCGTCTAAAAATCAGTTAAATGTTTTTCTAGTGAGGTAGTCGACTCCTTCATCTTGAAGGAATGTAGATCTTGCCTCCTGTACAAAAGAGAAGTAACAGATTTGCTCATATATAAGTTAGAAAACTTATCCCAAAAGAGTCTTGGTCGATCTTTCTTCTCGAGTACACTCATCAGAATATCATCGGATAAGCATAGTTGTCAAGCAGTGTGTATCTTTTTATCCATCCTCGTTTTTCTTCTAGTTTCATTTTAGTCTGTAGCTTATCAACCCCTTCCAAATTCCCTTTGATTCCTTCTTGGATTAATAATGCAACGAATTTCATCCTCGGAAGACCAAAATTATTTGTTCAGTCAAATTTTTCAATATGGAATTTCATTAGTGTCATAATTCTTTTTAGCCTACGATAAAAGTGAAGATAATGGAATCAAAAGAACCTAAAATCCTAAATAAACAACGTTTCCTCTAAGTCTGTGTGGGCTAACCCGATATATGAAATAAGGATTACACACTACTAAGCTCTAAAACCAGTTACTTACGATCGAAAGTCTGTTGATTCCAAAGTTGTTAATAAATAACGTTACCAACCTAGACGGGTTAATTCAAACAATAACCATATAATACCAATGAGTGGAATTAAATAACACAATTAAAAGAGACAGAGATTTATGTGGAAACCCTTAGGACAAAGCCCACGAACAATCGCCAGCGATGAAGAAATTCATCAATTAACGAAGGACATACAATTAAGGTATCTGATCACTGAGAACTCCACCTAAGAGAATTTAGTAGCTAAACACTCCTTACTTTATAAGTCACTCAATACTAATGTGTTAAGTAGATTAAAACATCAAAGGAGCTTTCGTGCAATCCTTTGCTAATACTCCCTTAACATATTACAAACAAGGCTAATATATAGCCAAATCTTGTCCAGAAGAAGTCAAACAATAGGTTGTCTTCGTTTAATGGAGGAGAAAACTTTGGGCCATCGTTGTTGACAAAGTGACCAATGCACTTTTCTTGCGTATGTCTCGCCGACTGAACGAAAAAAGCGAATGAAAAAAGAGCATGATTAGAGACATACCAAGTTAACACTTACAAAATAGAGTTGTGTGTATTCTTATATCATATATACCCATGAAAATTGTAATCTACAACCTCTCCTGGTGCTTCTGTAGTGTGTGTGAATATGTCCTTATAAAGTGATTTTTTTAAAGTTGGATGCGCAAATGTTGTTGGTGTAGTATTTGTGTTTTGGTATAGTGTTGATTTAGAAATCAATATGAAAAGAAGAAGAAGAAGACCGAATCACAAAGATATGGATACATTGAAGCCTATAGGATCCATCTTCCTTGTCTTGTTCATGTGTGTACATGATCTTTGGCTATGGATTGGTTTCGTAGAGGCGCTTTTTTTTGTTTCAAAAGAAAAACGTGTCATTGTGGATTACAATAGGTTGTGTTCTCATATTGTGATTGAGCATGTAGAAAGACAAGGAACTCTGTAGAGGAAAGTTGCATAGGGCAAAGCCAAGCAAAACCATCAGAAGGAAATAAAAAGCCTCAAGTTATTTAGAGAATTCACGATAAATATGGGTTTATGTTTGAGTTATTTTCTCATTGTAATTTTATGCGGTTGGACTAACATTTAAAGACTTTCCTAAATATTATAGCCTTACACTTTTAGATAGGCGTGAACTATAAGTGCTAAAAAATATTAGTGAGTCAAGCAATGATCTTGTTACTATATTCACTTTGATAATGAAAATAATTATGAGATTGTTCATGGGCGTAACCATGGGGTTGGGGGGGGGGGGGGGGGGGGGGGGGGGGGGG
>LIEC01001684.1:12055-53883 GCA_001925005.1 Drosera capensis | reverse complement strand
GGGGGGAGGGGGGGGTGATGGTTAATGAGGGGCTCTACAAAGGTCGGGATACTGCTTCGTAAGTTGTAGTCGGTACATGATGGTTTAGGATTGTGCGACGAGGTAAGAGATTTGGTGGAAAAATTTCTCGTTTTTTTATTATCGTTTTATTACTGTTAAGGTACATTTGATACATAAATTCTTAAGCTATTTATAGAACAAAATCAACGATTTGTAAACCACGTTTTTTTGTAACAAAAAAACGTGCAGATGAACAGTAGCCGGTGGACTTTGTTATTGTGCACGCGTGTGTATTGTACCCGCGTTTTGTTTTTGCTCCATGTCAAGGTTACGGTCGACATATTCCCTCCTAATCTTGACATGACTCCAGATTCCGAGGCTCTTTTCTTCTCCGATTTACCCTCGGGTTTCTTCTTACCGTCGCTAGATCACTTGCTCCCAATGAGGTGTCTAACCTCATTCCTATTGCAGGAGATGTTATCTTTAGCATTGACCCATTTTTCCTTTTCCTGGACACCGGGTTTCTTGCGTTCCAGATCCACATTATCTTGTGGATCGAGAATAGTGCTCGATTCGATGTGACGGCTATCATTTCCTCTGCGCTGTCTGCGCGTCCTTGCTCGTCGACGATCTCGTCATCGTCGTTGTCGAACTTCACCGCTGTTGGTGTCCGGAGAACCCGAAACTTGTAATGGTATGCGCAAAGTAGTGGTAGATGGACTTGCCTCTTCTGCCGTACGAGACGAACAACCTACACCATCAGCTGACTTTGTTATGCCTGTCATACCTTCCGGCTTCTCGAAGCTTGCTAGGAGACAGATTGGTTTGGCTAACTCCAAACTAATCCTGTAAAGGCCATTTGATATGCGCTTCATGAATATCAATAACTTGCCGTTGTCATATACCTTTATAGCATCTTCCACCATATTCACTTCGCTCTTATTCTCTGACATCTGTCCAAGACTGATGATATTAGTGCGAAGTTTAGAAATGTAGTATACCTCATGAAGGATATACTGATCTCCATTCTTGCACTGGAACACAGCCGTTCCTTTGCCCTTTACTTGAACGACATTGCCATCGCCAAGCCTCACCTCCCCGGTGACCTTTTCATCAAGTTCTTGGAACATTTCTCATCGTCCTATCATATGATTGCTCGCACCGTTGTCTAGGTATTTTTCCTCCTCGCCATGGTGAAACACCTTCACTACCCTTTCTTCTGTGGGTTGTATGACGTCTTACTTAGCTCGTGTCTCCTCCTGAGACATGAAAAATAATAACGCTGGCTCGTCCGGAATAGCATATGTGTACTGCCTCTCGTCGTTCCGTCGCTTACTGCGACACTCCGAAGCATAGTGTCTCTTGTCACGGCTGCTGTTGCCTATGCTTTCCGCACCTTCCTGGCACACTGCATAATTTTTGCAATGGTCGCGAACCGCGACCTAGTTCACGCCCTTCATCTTTGCCTCGGTCTGAGGCAGTGGATTCGCGTTCCTGTCCAGATGATGAAGTGTTGTTTCTCTGGGGTGTCTGCCGCTGCCGCTCGTTACGAGTAAACATGAGCTAACTCTTACCACTATCGGTGTTCTCGCGAAGTAGAGCTCTCTCCTCGAATGCTTTCAATGGTCTTATGGCCTCCTTTGGATCTATGGAGGCAAGGATGGATATGCTCTTCTTTCTCCTCTAAGCCTGGGTTCGAGAACTAATTCCGCGGATTGAGGAGGTGGGGGTTTGAAGATCGGATCTCAGGTGACGAGGCTATGGTTTGGGTGGATCTGGGCCGCGTGGGTGGCCTGATTTTTGGATGTGGTCGACCACACGGAGGGGCGACGTTGACTTTGCCAGAGGCTAAGGGAGGACGGGCCTCGAGGCGCCTGGATTCGATAGTGCTGCCCAGAACTGATTCGGGCTCAAGCGGGCCGCTGCAGGCCTTTGTGATGGTGGCGCTCCCCGCGCCTAGACACTGGGCTTTGGTGTTTGTGGCTGGTTGGTGGGTTCGACCACCTCTGCCTGTCGTCGGATTTGACCGATATCTCCTCGGCCGGGTCTCCTTAGCAACTCACCGACCTTGCTTTGATACCACTTGATGGTTTAGGATCGTATGGCGGGGAAAGAGATTTGGTGGGAAAACTTCCCGTTTTCTGATTATCGTTTTATTGTTATTGAGGTACATTTGATACATGAATTCCTAAGCTATTTATATGACAAAATCAACGATTTATAAATCACGTTTTTGTACAAAAGACGTGGAGATGAAGAGTGGCACGTGGACGGTGTTACTGTGCACACGTGTGTATTGTACACGTGTTTTATTTTTGCTCCATGTCAAGGTTACGGCCAACAATACACATCCTACTGATGCAGCTGACTACTGATGCAGCTGACTGGCCCATAGAGCAACCCTCGTGGCGGGTGGATGATGAGGACGGTGATGTCGGCTACTCAGTGTAGTATGAAGCTGGACTGTCGTATCCGTGCGGCGCACCATCATGCGAATATGGGAGAAAGTAATATTACTGTACCCACTGAACCGCATCCCTGGGAAGGGGGGGGGGATTGAGGGGCGCTACAGATGTCGGGATACTACTTCGCAAGCTACGATCGATACACATCCTGCTGATGCAAAGCTAACTGGCACATAGAGCAACTCTCGTCGCGGGTGGATGATGAGGACGATGATGTCGGCTACTCAGTGTAGTAAGAATTTGGACTGCTGTATCCCTGCAACGCGTCATCGTACGAATGTGGAAGGAAGTAATATTGATGTACCCGCTGAACAGCATACTGCGTCGTCTGATACATGTCCTCGTCATGTGGTGTCATACCTTTCAACCTCGTCAAGTCGGCGTACATATGAGACATGACGGTTGTAATCTATTCTAGTCCTCTCTCTCGTCCAATCACACGCCTGGTCCTAGATCGATACCACTCCATGTAACCAAGCTCCACCATCTCCCCTTTATCCATGACCGTAACACCAACAAATATCTTACGATGTTGACGGTCCCACTTAATGATGGCATCATTGTTGCACTGCTTCGACGACATATCGGGGTTTCTCTTCCAGCTAGTCAACAAGTCCTTCATATCCTTCTTCACTAGGTCCATGACCAACGACCTTGGTTTAGGCTGCACATAGCCAAACTACCACCACACCCAATCTCACATATGCTTCTCAACGATCCACTCGCAGATCAAGGGCACACGAGCACGATACGAGGCTTCACCTTTAATTTATTAAAACTTAATTATGATTATGAACGTTCACTTTTACAATTCAAAAATAAGAAGCAACTCAATCGTTGTCATTGAGTTATCAAAGAATAATAAATAAATATAATATCATAATTTTCTTTGTCATTGCATTCTTTGGTTTATTAATCATTATTCGGTTATCATTTATAAAATACTATTCCATAACAATACCTAAGACGAGAAAAATATGATTAATAAAATATGTTTCTATTCACAAAGACTAATCATGTATGAAACAACTACGAAATTATTAATCATATATCAAATACTCTGTATTAATTAATTAATCGTATACACACGTCTTATTAATTGAATTTTAAGTATGAAATAAATATTATTATTTTTTCATTAGATCTATTGTTATATTATTTATTTTTTATTAGATCTATTGTCAAATGAAATCTACGAGTACAATATTAATACTTATGGAGCATTGACGATAAATTACCTAAATGGCAATAAGCAAGGAGATCTACGCCCAAGTATGGCTTCCATATGAATCTCTCTTCCATGAGTAAGACCAGATAAACTATGGATCTGATGTATCTTCATCGTAGGCGCAACCTTAAACTACTTATACCAGGACAACTGGTAACCCTTAGGGGCTGGAGAAAATCCCCAACCTCCGTCTCCCACCTAAGAAGCCGTAGCTCACCACATGCAGGCGGCACTGGTCTCAGCTCTATAAACCTCTCCCAAATCCACATCTGCAGAATATGTATCAATCCGACAATTTGAATGGAGCTCCACTGAAAAGATATGTAGTGCTGGCGGTACATTAATGCGAGAACCGCATTGTCCCAATTGCAGTTATGAAAAACATCGAAATCCTCCCAATACTGAAGGTAGATCATTGAGACCATGTTGTTGCTCTTGTCAAGGAGCAACGAACCTCCCAGTATAAACAAGCTCACCGCCCGAGCATGTTGAATAACCGTCTCGTCATTGCTGTTATCCGTTACTGGGTGATCCCGTAGCATGTCTTGCAGAAAGATAGTCTGAATGCAGGTATCAAACAGGGGATATCCTGTCTCGGGTACATACACACCCAGCATTCGCAAAATGTACAACGGCCACCCTTCCTTAGAAGCAGCCTCGTCACCACATACGACCATCCTCTCGATGGGAAGACAAATTGAGTAATATAAACAAATTGAAGACAATAAAAATAAACGTCATAATTATGCAACATAAAAAATCATCCAAAAAAAAATAAAATCCGAAAGCTATGCTATTCAAATTTACATTTTTGATGTTGCAAAAAGAATTTATATTTCTACAAATACCATTTTTCAGGTATTAACACATCATTTTTTTATCAGACATTTTCTCATCCAACCTAACTCATATGTGTATCGAAAATTTGCTAATTTCATTATTTATAACTAATGATCTAGCACAGTAATATAATTCTTTCCCAAAAGATATATATCTCTTATTGGCATATTTCTATGATTGGTATCAAATTCTAGACAAAATTAAACCGATCATTTTTTTACTATTATCTCGAACTAATTCGAACAACGCTTCAAAAGTTATTACCAATATAACATTGATACTAAACCAACAATATATCTGAAGCGCATGGGGCAGGAATGATTTTAAATAATCCAAACATCAATTATTACGGTACTAAGCTTGTACCCTTTCCCACTACATACACACATTTTTAAATAAACTAAATAAATAATGAATAACATGATTAAATTAATAAATAGAGGATAATTATACAAAAAAATCACGTACATACATGTATTACAAAAATGAAGAAAATAATAATAGAAACATACATATAAAGGACATACAAAATGATTTATGTAAATATATAATAATATGAAAATAATAATAATTTATACTATTCATATATTTATAATGTTTTTCTTTTAGTTATTTATTACAACTCATACAAACTTATATCTTGTTGGTTTTTTTTCCTCATACTTTCTCATCTTTTTCCGTTCTTATATAATTTGTATATATGTCTATTTATTTATAATTGTCAGTTGCATAAATAATTTGTATTAATTAAATATTATAAAAAAATTCACTAACAATCAATCTAACACAAACTATTTTCATTAATGATCGATCTAACACAAATAATCGATCCAACACAAACTTTTTAAATTAATAATATAATTTTTACAATGAAATAATTAACATCTTGTAACATTATTGACTAATGTTATCACGCTCGTAAATTATAATGTGTTCCCAGTATATATTTCTCCATTTAAACACTATGTTTGATACCCTAACGACAATATCACTGTTTCTCTTATAAAAAATAATGTTCTTCAAATGTTTCTTGTAACTATAAGTTACATTACAATATCATAATATCTTTCCTAACAATAATATCAACGTTTTTGTAAATCAATTAAATACTACATTATACACTACTGGTTCGTGTAACAATAATATCAACGCTTTAAGCTACAATTGTTCAACTTATCTAAAAAAAAAAGAAAGAAAAATTCCGGCATGAACAGTGACGGCGGGTAGCTCCCCGGCAATGGACACTCCACATCTCCATCAATCCCATCAATCATCAAATCAAATTCCAGATCCATGACACAATTCATCAATGATAATAACCAATTATCAATCTACTATATCAATTCATTCAAACAATCCCAACAATTTGACATCAATCTACTACATCACTTCTCGAATTCAAACCACTACAAAAATCAACACAAATTTTGGTGAAGTATCGCCGCGGCCGTTGGTGAGAAACAAAGGGAGAAGGAAATTGGGGGAACGACTTTCTGCATGCAGGAGACGGAAGAAGGATGGACTGGCCGAGGCGCTTGCCACGTGGGCTATAGCGCCACGTCCAGTGACGCTCTGTTCTTTGTTTCTGGTTAGCAAATTTAAGTTTTTAAATAGTAATAGTGATATTAAAAGTGTGATAGAAAAGGAAAGAATTGATTTTGTGGTGGAAGAATAGGAATACCATGTTTAAAGAAATTGTTAATTTTTAGGTATATTATTTGGTAGATATGTTGTTTTTGAGGCTCGTTTGGTAAAAGTGAAGGAATATGTCAGCATAAACAGTAAGAGATACTAAATATTATTGAGCGAGTTAGGGGGATTAGTAATTTTATCATACCATATATGTTATAAGGATTATTTTTTAGTGTAATTGTTCATTTTTTTTATTAAGTCGGGAAGGGAGCCACAAAGGAGGAATGAAAGCTATTCGAGAATATGAGAATTCATAAATTTCGAACTCGAAACTTGATCTAAAAGAGTTATAAAGATTCATTTTGAAAATCAAAACTAATAACATAAATAAAAAATCAATAACAAAATAAAAAATTAATTTTTTTATTTAGTTAATCTTAAATAATGTATTCAGATCAACAAGAGTATAAAACTTAGTGTATATTATCAAGAGATCACTTTTTCTTTTTTCTTTTTTAACTTATTTGCCAATAAGTCATGGAAGTGATCTTCTTTCTTTAGTTCATCAGATCCTTCACTCTTTACAAATAATAGCAGCTTCGATTACCGATTAGTTAGTAGTAAACTCAATTTGGTATTCCTATAGCTCAAACAGCCTTTTCTCTCTGTTGAGTTCACTACTCCAACAATTTTATCACACGGCTATCTACTTGACCAATGAAGATTTGATTATTCAAAGCCTTGTATCATTGTACTTCCTTCTATGATATTCATTATAAACTGTGGCATTTGGTTTTCTGCTTATTGCAGTGGGAGCCGATGTGATTGTGGATGAAGGCATTGTCCTTCCATCATAAATTATATTGACTACACCTTTGCCTCTGCCCCGAAACTACTTCAACATTTTATACATGCGTGGGTGAGCATGCTGATCGCTCTGCACATTTGGTTGAATATGGTCAATAGGAATCACGGGAGTTGAGATCCACTTTTTGCCAATAAAGCACACAGCAATAGGAATATACATAGAGCCAGAAGTGGTAAAGCATCTGCAGAAATGGAAGGGCAAAACAGGCTAGGAGCTCGCTGAAGATGACGAGTTCTTCGAGGCTGTTGCTGCTGTTAAGTAAAGTTTCTTGGGGATGTTTCTTCTGAATTGCGATATCTGCTTTTTTTAGATTGACAACTTCTGATCGACATGTGTGTATCATGATTTGCTTATGATCTTTCTCCCGATCACATGCAAAGGGATGATTGGTGTTTTGAAATGAAATAGTTCCACTTGCTTGGCGCTCCACATGACTTAGGCGGGGAATCATCCCAGGTTACTAGCACCCTACCAGACTTGGCTTCCTAGATAATTTTTGCTGATTGGTTACACTGCTTGCTGAATACAATCCCAATGATATTCAATATGAAATAAAAGGGCTCTGTAGGGTATCTTCGACTAGCTGTCTTCTGGGTGCATATGCTAGGAGCTTTTAGCTCCAGCACTGCCTTCTTGTCAAGATTGTTATTGGCGAGAAACTATATTGGAGAGTGGAATTCCATGCAAGTAAAAGGGCCTTGACATACTAGTTTACTGACGCAAATTTATCTTTAGGCTCCTCTTTTAAAATGCAGGTAGTGCACCATTTAAACCCTATAGCAACAACTTCTGCAAGCACCTCATAAAATCACATTGCAAACAGGATTGAGTTTATGTCCTTAGAAGTAGTGTCGTGCCAAGTTACATGGGGATTTAATTGGGGCCAGGTGAGAGTAATGACATGATTTGTGTATCAAATTTGCAAGTCAAAATAACTGTCCTCTTTGCTTCAGCAACATTACCGTCGAATTTTGTTAGTATGCATATTTATCCACGCACTATTTCACTTTGTATGTATACATACATGAATTTCATTCCGAAATGTGACTTTTCCAGTGTTATTTCATATCTGTAGTTATGTACAACTTTCTTGAGATTTCAGGAGAGCAACATAATCCCAGTCTCTACGATAGGGATTGCTGATAATTTTGTCTTTGATGATTTTTAGTAAGATCAGAGTTTAATCTGCTCATGTGCACCTTTCAATCCTAACCTTGTGGTTATCTTCCCTCTTATTTGGTACTTTTTGGATATAACTAAAAATTTTCTATACCAATGTAAAAAAAAAATACTGATTTATGATATCTTGCAAGCCTATAATAGCTCTTTCATCTATTTGCAGCGCCTGTGGAAGTAGTTGTGAGGGTGGTGGTGATCAAGAAGATCAAGGCTTCCCAATATGGATCGCAGCTTGAGGGAGCTGTTAGAGATCGCTTGGCAGCTGTGGATAAGTACGAAGAGGAAGAGGAAGAGACGTTAGAGAACGTTGTCAAAATCTTCCCTATGAAGTATGTGAAGAAAGGTTCCTTTTTCACCATCAAATTCCCCACTTCTGGCCCAAGTGAGGTAACTTCTCGCCTGTTTGTGGAATTGGTTGCACTTGAATAGTACGAAATAAACCTCCTTCCTATTATAAAATAAACTACACAACTCATTCAGACACATAGTTATCAGTGATGCATCTGATACTGTTCTATGTTGAGCGAAAACCAGGGCTTGAACACTTTTTTTTTAATCTCAAAATCATCTAAGAGACGTCATATCCTTTTTTCTTGGTAAATGGATCAGAAAGGCGAAAAAGAACCTTATACCGACTTTGACATGCTCTCCTGACATTGAGCTCAACACATTCGCCCTATGCGATATCAAATTGCTTCGAAGTAGACCATTTTGAGCACAGTGCTGAACTAGGCGTTTAATTAAGAGTTGCACATCTCCTTGCATTCTGATGCTGCCTGGTAACTCATGGTAGGATCAAGTTATTATCTTATATACTTCGTAATTTTTTCTTTGCATATCGCTATGTGAGGCTGGCAAAGAATATCACAATTAGCATTGAAATACCCTTCTGGCCTTATGTTCTATCAAATTCAAGTCATGGGTGATCAATTTGCTTACAAACTAGCTTTTTTGTCCGCTTGCTGAATTATGTTAAATCAGAAATTCAGAATCTAACCTTTCCTCCTTTTCCGGTCCTTGTTTTGCAAGATTGTGATCACCAATGAGAAGGAGGAATCAACGACTATAGTGGAGAATTAAACTAAAAAGAAGTCGACTATATGCTGTTGGAGTAATTTTTTTTAGCACACATTATTCTCTCCTTTTCTCCCTTAAAAACTAAACTAAACATACGCAAACTTAACCCGGTGCAAATATATCTAAATGGAGAGTGAAACATTTATAGATATTGAGGCTGTACTCTCTGTTTAGTAACTCTCTTTTCTTTTAATAAAAACACGAGAAAAGTGGAGAACATATTCTTAAACATGTGATGTAATTAACTTTCTTCAACAACAGAAGTGGGCGAAGCATCAATTTGGCCACCTTATTCCATTCCTGCACTATCCATCACTACATCAGAAGTGGCCGCACCACCACCTATCAAGAGCGACTGGCGGCAAGTCGGGCATGACGAGTGCAACAATAACCAAGCATCAATACACCTCACATGAAACCCATGCCTACACTTCGGCAGCACCCTGACTTTTTCACCCTCAACAAACTCCCCCAAACATATCGCGCAATCTGAAGTCCTCATATTCACATTTTCGCTATACACTGCGACCGGAAGCCGCCTAAGTGCACTCTTTCTAAGCCCTCTCGGGGCTGGCCGTCCTGCAGCCTGCTCTCCTGTTTGAAACTCAAGTCTCCTGGCACATCTCAGAGCACACCGCAGGAATGAGTTCAGCCCAAGAGCACAGATCAAAGTACAGAGAAGAGCGGCTAGGATGATAACCATGTTGGTATCGAAATTTGTCTCACTGTTGTAGGACCCGCTACTAGCCTTGCTTCCATCATCACGCAGGAGCCGAGTAGCATAAGATCTCACCATATACAAAGAACGCGATCCCTATTAAAACCCCAAGGGAAGCGATGTAAAGATGTTGTACAACTGGGTTTGGAAGACTAGAAAAATAAGGTTAACACCTCATTTCTGATTTGCTGAGTGATGGAGAATCGGACGACAAAGGTAACTGATAACAGATAATTCATCTCTCCCATGTATTCGGAAAGCGCTTGCTCAAGCTCCTTCGGGTTCAAGTAAAGTTTTTCAGATGGTATTTGGTTCAACTGATGATGAGAAGGTTATTTTGTTGGTTTTGTTGCTTGAGGAGCTCATGGATGCTTTCATCTTTTGCTTCTGTTTGATATATTTCTCCAGTTTTATAGAAGAATGTAACTTTTTGTTACAAGCTGTTGGCGAAATGGACCACTTGTATTTGGTAATTGTTCCAAGTTGATAGAGAAAGAAATAAAGTGGAATTAGGTTAGGACGAATTTTCATCTTTGTAAGCTTCTGGATTCATGTCACACGACCAATTGAAGTATATATGCTGAAATTAGTTCATAGGAATGTTTGATGAGGAAAAGAAAGCGAACAGTGCGAAAGAAAAAAAGGAGCAACCACACAGGGCAGGGACATAGAATTTGCTGGTATGTCGATCGATGGATGTCGTCTATTGGAATCTAAAAAAGTTTATGATGATGAGAAATAAAGTTAAAGTTCTTACCTTGTTAAGATCTTTTTTACTCCCTCTGTTTCAATTTATTTACAAATATTTGACACAACATGAGATTTTACGTGTGTATTGTATTTGATGAAAAAAGAATATTTTTTCAGAGATGATAGACTTATTATAATATTTAAGAGATAAAGTAGTTGGTGTATTTTTAAAAAATATGATTGATTTAATTTTTTTAAATTAAAAATTTGATAAAATAAGAAAAATTGTAAATAAATTGGGATTGAAAAAAAATGATGCAAATAAATTAAGATGAGCGGGTAGTTTATTTCTTTGACAAAATTGTTATGAACTTGATGTTGAGTGTGAAGGATCAACATTCACGCAATGACAACGTACAGCTTTCATATGTACTGGGTTCGATTTACACATCAACTTTTTGATTAAATTATCATAGTGTTTGATGTACGGATTTTTGATAAAATTGTTATGGTCTTACACTGTGCTTGGTTCATAAAGGAGAGTTGATTACCTCTATTGTAACTTGAAAGATCTAACATTCAACAATGACAATGTACAGCTTTCATATGAACTTTGAGTGTGTTGTCAAACACCGAATCAGGCGTTGGATATCGGCTTCCATCCAATCTTGAGTTTTCATGCACAACAGATAAAATGATTCAATGCTTCAATCCCACATTTGACATTCCATTAGTTATAATGGTCCAAAAAAGATATATGCAAAATAACGCAATGGAAAAAATTATAAGCATATACAACGCCATTGAGGCAGAGACAAGGAGGAGGATCCACTGCTGTAGCTGTCCTACAACAAGGATTGGGGACCTTTGAATTTTTTGATCCAACGTTTTTGGTTAATTGTAGTTGTAGGGTTGGTTGTTATTTGTTTATATAAGTTTTCTATGGGGGCTTAATTTTTAATAAGTTTTCTCATTCATTTTTTTAATTTTATTTTATTTAGGGTTTATATTTCCTAATTAGGATAATTTTTTTTCCCAAATTTGTTTAAGGTTTCTGTTTTCATTTTATTTTTTTAGGGAAATGGGGACTTTTTTTATGAGTATAGCACCCCTACTGTATACTGTAACATTTCCTAGAGCAGGGGATCCAGGTCCCAAAGACAGAGGGATGAGGTTCCTTTGAAGTTGCTGAAATGTGTTGTTGGTGCTGTTACAAATATGGTCATTGGATTGAGATCCAATAACTACAAAAAAAAGTAAAAAAAAAAAAATTGAGACCCTTAAAATATCATTATGTATATAAAACCTAAAAGTAAATAAAATCATAATAAAATAATGAAATTGAAATTCACTGAGTGCTAACAATATAGCCTAAAGAGAGAAACGGGGTGAATAGGATATTTAATTATTATTATTTTGATAATAGTGTATTGGACTAACAGAATTAGTATGCATGAGATCCAAGTCTTTTGCACTAATCTCTTTGTGTCCAACTACATTTTTAACAATTCTAAATTGAACACAAAATTTATACTGATTCAGACAATCCTTGTTATGATCAAAAAAGGAACTGTGCAAGGATCTAGATTCTTAACCTTTAGCAAGTTGTAAACTTGTAAATGAGTTTTTTTTTTGTAAGTCATAATCAAGAAGATAGTGAATATATCTCTTGACTTGATTACACTGATCACCGAGGGAAGACTGGACTAAGTTCTCGTTAATCAGTTGATAATGAGTGTCTGAACTAGTATAAAATCATATGTTCTTACTTTTCTTTATATTATTTTACATATTAGAACTGTTAGAAATACATCAAATGAGGTAAAAAGAGAAGGTTTGAAAACATAAGTCTCTGTAACAAACACATCTTGTAGTCTACAAGAAAAACCAGTGCATATTAGTCAAACACTCTACTGCCCTATATATAATTTTTTTAAAACAACCTATTCATCACCTCCCTCTAGGTTTTACCTCTCGGAATAACATTATGACTTGCATTTTCTAGTCCAAAATTTTTAATTGTGTTTCTCTTATATTTAGCTTTATTTATGAATATTCCACGCTTCAATTGTTGTACTTGAAGTCGTAGAAAGTATTTTAATTCTTCCAATAGGTTCATCTAAAATTTTGACTTCATTAGTGCAGCAAACTTAACACAGTTTTTTTTTACCATTGAAAATAATAAGTTTTTTACAAAGCTATGGAGGGGGTGAGTCAACATAATCTATACCCCTGAGTTTCCTGCCTAACCATTAGAAACCTAAGTTTCTATACTTACACACATTTTACAAATGTTACAAGAGTTTCTCTCAGAATGGATAAACCATTACATACACAAATGGTACATGATTCAAGAAACATGAACATATACAAAACAACTTAACTATCCAGTTCGATCTTTTAGTTGGCCAGTAGTTTTTTCTCTTCCTCATTGAGGTGCTCTTTCCTAACATAAGCAATGTCCATACCTGCTTTGAACAAGTAAGTCTTCATGACATGTCTCTATACCTTCACACAGTTTATCATTAGTGCGTGCAAATATAATATCATAATTATATATTTGCACTAATAGAGTGTGATCTTTATATTTCTTAAGAAATAAGGTGACGTATACTTTCCCTCTTTGAAAACCATTATCATAGAAAAAGTTGGAGAGAGTTTCATATCATGCCCTTGGAGCCTGTTTCAGTCCCTGTAGGGCCTTTCCTAATATGTAAACATGATCAAGATGTTCATAGTCTTCAAATCCTAGAGGTTGTTCGACATAAACTTCCTCCTAAACTTTTCCATTAAAGAATGCATTTTTCACATCCATTTGATAAACTTTGAATCGCTTAAATACAGCATAGGCAAGGAACCGGAACAAAAGTTTCATCAAAGTTTATTTCTTTTTCTTGAGAGTATCTTTTAGCAACCAATCTGACTTTATTCTTGATGAATGTTCCGTTTTCATTCGTCTTTTTTTTTAAGACCCATTTACAGCCTACTACTGGATATTCCTTTGGTTTGAGGACTAGATACCATACTTCCTTCCTTTGAAATTCATTTAAGTCCTCTTGCATGACATCTATCCAGTTTGAGTCACTTAGAACTTGTTTGGTGGTCTTCAGTTGATTTTTTGATATGTAACATGTAGACAGACACTCCAACACTATTGCACTTTTGGTTTGTACTGATCCGTCTTTGTCTCCAATGATCACATCCTGATTGTGTGTTTTAATCCATCTTCTTTCATCTTGTACATCATCAAGTGTTGTTTCCTTGAGTTGCTCATGAATTACAAACAATTCTTGTTCTTTCGTTATTTCTTTGTCTACCGCACTGGGTGTAGACTGTTTATCTTTTACTGTAGCATCTGAATGCTGGTCTATGACCCATTCATCATCTTCCCAAGCAGATTTCTCATCGAAGACATTAGCAACACGATGTGAGCTGATGATTTCATCAAAAGACACATGTATAATTTATCCTTTTGACACTTGATTTGAGGTAGACCTCTCACCAAGTTGTTTGAGGAAAGCTTAGAGATTGTTTTGAAATTGAGATGTGTTAGCCTCTTGTGCAACAACCAGTTTATATCCTCAGATTCATCTGTATAGAAGTAAGTGATCTATGTAGACTGGGACATATTGAATTCCACTGCCTAGATATTTCTTTTTCTATAGCTTATTAGTTTGTCTTGTTTGGTTGTTTTGCCTCTTACTTCACATGTATCCTTTGTAAAGAAGACGTCATAAAATAGTAACACATGATACCTATAAATATAGGTCCTTATTTGTTAATCTTGGACACCCATACTTGAATGATTTTCTTATGTGGTGTCCTACATATGAATGCCTTATGACCCTTTTTGCCACAACTGTAGCATATGACCTCTGGACTTGCTATCTTGGGTCTTCTACTTAGATTCTTAATTTCCCTATACTTCATATGGCATATGGTGTAGGGATAGAGTGTGGTATGTTCTATAAAGTATTGGAGGTTTTGTTCCATATTGAGTAATTTGGTGCATATTGGGATTTTGAGGGTCCATAACTTGTTCTTCTATAGAGCATAGCTCCCTTACGCTTGATAGTATGCATCACTTGGGATTGTTTTACCTTCTACTTAGCTGGAGGAAAGGAGATGTCAACCTTCATGGTTTGAACAATAGAGATTTCAATTTCTATAGTATTTTTGCAGGAGGTTATTTAACCTCTGCCTTACTGACTGGTGGAATCTCATTAGCAATTGAGGATTGAATCTCATTGATCTAGCTTCTATACCCTAATCTAGATCAATCATATGAGGATTGACTCGTGATCAACTTCTTTTCAAGATCTAAGATCTTTTCATTCCATATCTCAACCTATTTTACAGTTCAGCATTCTTATTTGTGAGTTTATCCATCATTTAAGTGAGAAGTTTCACTTTCTCATATGATTCCTTGAATTTGTCCTCGGCCATTAGTAAATCATTTGATTTCATCTCAATTTTCTCATAGGCTAGATTGTAACTTTCTTTAAAAATTTCAAGCCACTCAGGATTTTCTTTATTTTTCCTTGTCAGGATAATAAAGTTTTTAGAGGTTTCAAACAGGGACTCCTTTAGTTCCTCAACGGAGGAATCAGATGAGGAAAGGTCAAATACTTGTTGCTTATCCTCACTTCTGGCCATGAGAAAAAGTAGTGTGATAAGAATGTGCAATCCCTCAAATTGTATAGAAATTTATGGGAAAAAAATTGAGAAGCATTAGCCATGATGTTGTTAGTGTGCTTAGGCTAGAAATCAAATAGGTAGTTGCAGTCTAGGTCGAATACTAGAGAGCAGATGACTACAGATAATGGGCATCGTGTGAGCCACCAAATGTAGACTACTACAGAAGATTTTCTCTAAGTAGCTAAGGCATACATGGGCAACAAAAGACCTGCAAATGCTTCAGGATCTAGGATTGAGGTTGCAGATGAGGACCAACACAACAAAGCATAAAGTGCATCAGATCTGGGTACAGACTGGAGGTTGCAGTAGGGACTTTGTGAAGACTAGGGTTGCAGGGGCAAACTAGGTTTCACAATACTGGATGCAGACTAGAGGTTACAACAGACTGGAGTATAGCAGAGATGGTTCTTAGGGTTGGGTCAAAGGTCTGGATTGAGTCAAAATAAGATTTGAGATACAGACAATAACAATACAAGAATCTAAAGTAGGTGGGCTGTCAACATCAGTTGGGGACACACGTGATAAGAAGTCACATCAGATACAGTATATTGTTGGGTTCATTCTCTGAGCTTACAAAAGGAAATCGTTGAGGCTCATTGAAGTAAGACTGTTGAATGAAATTGAAAGGCAAGCGTGCAAAGCAATCATAAATTCAAAGATTACTCAAGAGAGCTAAATCCTGAAGAATACAGTGAAAGGAGTTCGCTAGTCTGCAGAAGAACATAACTTGTAACAGTGTCCAGTAGATTGGATATGTGCAAAGATCTGAGTTCTTCTTTTGTACAAGTTAGATAGTTTGTAAAAAGAAGTTATATAGCTAAAAACAAGAAGATAGTGATACTCACCTCTTGGCTTGACTACACTGGTCACCAAGGAAAGACTGGTCTAAGCACTCATTTATCAATTGATAACGAGTGTCTGAACCAGTATAAATACTGTGTGTCTTACTTGCTTTTATTGCTTGATATTTGAAACTAATCATCACAGCCAAACAGAGACGAACTTAAAGAGTGTAAAATCTCTGTTACAGGCCACTGAGTGTCAGCTGCAAACTACCTAAGTGGTCTGCAAAGAACATATAATCCACTGCATAATTTTTAAATCAACCGATTCACTCCCCTTTAGGTTGAATCTTGAACCATACCATTGGTATCAGACCTGACTTTCCAGACTTAACAGTTTTTGTTAAGAAAAGATCATTATTTTATTTGCAAAGAAGTTACTAACAGTTTGTTTCTGTAAAGAAAAATGCCTCCACCAAAGCTTCCTAAATGTCCAAACAGTAGAGAGGCTCCAACGTGTTCGTTTGACAAATTTAACCATTGGAAGTTGAGGATGCGTGCACATCTTGATTCAATTGATGAGAGAATGCAAGATATCATCACTGATGAACCTCACATTCCAACGATGCCAGATCCAATGGACGCAATAAATGAAGCATACGAACAAAGTCTCTTTGGTCAAGAGAAGATTGGGATTTGGCGCTTGATAGAAGAGCAAGGAACCAGATATTCAAAGCTCTTGATGACAACATGTTTGAAATAGTAATTCGTACAACCACTGCAAAGAAGGTATGGGAAGCTCTAATGCTCAGAAATGAAGGAACCAACTAAATAAGAGAGAATTAGAAGGATGTTCTAATACAACAATACGATTGGATCTCAATGAGATCTGATGAAAATTTGACTACCTTTTATGAAAGGTTCATTATTCTCATCAACAATCTCAAAACCTTAGGAAAGACTTTCGAAAATAAGGAAGTCAACCTAAAGTTTATGAGATCTCTTGGTGAAATCTGAAGTAGAAAAACAACAGCTATAAGGGAATCCAGAGACCTAACAAAGATGTCCTTGGCTCAACTGTATGGTATACTGCATACATAAAATCTCGAAGTTAAGAAGAAGAAATAAATAGACGATGACAAAAAGAAGACTCTACCTTTCAAAGCTCAAGAAAAAAATCCTGAAGTCCATGGCGGAGGAGGAGGCCACTCTCGTCTGCATGTGAACAAAGACTGTCTGAAGAAATGGAATTGATGGGAAAGAAGTTCAAAAAGCTGTTCAAGAAGAGGAATCTCAAGAAGAACTTTCCCACGAAGACAAAAGAAGTAGAAAAGGAAGTCTGCTACAACTGCGGCAAACCAAGACACTTTGCTGGACAATGTAGACGACCGACACAAGACTCATCTACACCAAAATTCAAAAAGGACTACAGCAAAGGTAACTCAGGAAGAAAAGAAAGAGGCAAAGCCTATGCTGCAAAGACATGGAGCGATACAGACTCTGAAGTTGAAGACATAATTTCAAACGCTTAGCTATGTCTCTTAGCTAAGGATGAAAAAAATAAACAGGTATTTGATCTTTCTGATTCAGATGCCACCATAGAGAAATTAAAGGAAGCACTTCAAGAAACCTCTGAGACCTTTATTTTCCTTTTAAAGGAAAATGAAGAAAATTTTGAGCAAATTGCAAGTCTCAAAGAGAAATGCAATTTGACATATGAGGAGACTAACATCAGTCTAATCAATGCTCAAAAGAAATTAAAAGAAGCAAATGAAAAAGTAAAAACTTCTCGATACAGTAGTGGAAACACTCACATTGAGAAATACTGAGCTTCAGAAGCAGGTAGATGCTTGGAACGGAAAGACTTTATTTGCAAAAATTGCTCAACGTAGGTCAATCCTCCCATGATAAAACAGGATTAGGATATAATGACTGGTTGAATAATAAAGCAAATGAAAAAATCATTACAAAGAAAAAAGCTGACTACTGTAAGAACTCTATAGAAGAAGAATATCTTTACTGCAGTAGAAGTGCATAAGAGAAAAAGCTCTACTTCACAAGCTGAGAAGACGGGCAAACTCTCCACTGCATAGCCAGTACAGAAAAGTAAGATCTCTACTTCTAGAGGAGACTATCAGCATGTACTGATGCAAAATACAATAAGATGTAGAAGGCCAAGAATCTTAGGAAAGGATTTGATGAAAGGTCTTATCAAGCTCAGTATGCACCTTATATTCAGTGTGGAATAACTTCTCCAAAACAACATGGAGAAAGCCACACTCGAGTCACACCTAAGACCACTAAATGCAACTTTTAGTAGAGCAAATGCAGCACACGAAATGGAGCAGACCACTAAATAACATAAGATCAAAGGTCTATTTTGTAAGGTCCAAGATTCAACCTAGAGGGAAGGGGGGGTTGGTGAATAGGTTGTTTGAAAAATTATTCCAACTTTTGATGTAGAATACTAGTTCTTTGCAAACCACTGTTCTATGCAGACCACTTAGGTAGTCTACAGATGATGCTTGGTGGTTTGCAACAGAGATCTCAAACTCTTTGAGTTTATCTCTGTTTGGCTGTGATGATTTATTTCTAACAGTTCTAAATATTAAGCAATAAAGGCAAGTAATAGACATAGTGTTTATACTGGTTCAGACACTCATTATCAAATGATAATCGAGAGCTTAGTCCAGTCATCCCTTGGTGACCAATGTAGTCAAGTCAAGAGGTGATTATCACTATCTTCTTGTTTGAGATTACAAGAAACTTCCTTTTACAAGCTATCTAACTTGTACAAAAGATTAAGGACTCAGATCTTTTGCATAGATCCAAACTCTGAACTTTGCTGCAAGATGTTTCTTCTGAAGACTAGGGACACCCCTTTCACTATGATTTTTGAACTTTTGATTGCTTTGCACACTTGCTTTTCAATGACATTCAACAGCCTTACTTCAATTAACCTCAACGGTTCCCCTTTATAGGCTCAGGAAATGAACCCAGCAACCATGGTACTGTTTCTAATGTGACACATTGCCACTTGTGTCCCTCACCATCTTGTTTTTGATCTGATAGTCCACTACTTTAGAATTTATGCCGTTGCTATCTGTATCTCAAATCTTCGTTTGAATGACTTCAGACTTTTGACCCTATTATAGCAACCATCTCTGCTACACTCGAGTCTACTATAATTTCCAGTCTGCATCCAGTATTGTAAGACCTAGTCTATACTCTGCAACCCTAGTCTTCACCAAGTCCCTACTGTAACTTCCAGTCTGCATCCACATCTAATGCATATTATGCTTTGTTATGTTGGTCCTCGTCTACAAGCTCAATCCCAGATCCTGAAGCCTTTGATGATTTTTTGTTGCTCATTAATGCCTTAGATTCTTATCCAAAAATATCTCTAGTAGTCTACAACTAGTGGTTTACACAATGTCCATCATTTGTAGCCGTCTGCTCCTCAGCATCCGTCCTAAACTGCAACTATCTATTTGTTTTCTAGCCTAAGCATACTAACTACATTATGACTAATACATCTCAGTTTTGTTCCATCAATTTCTATACAATTGGAGGGATGTCACATTCCTATACTGCTATACCTGTGGCAAGTTCGGCCACAAGTCCTTTGAATATCGGAATCCCACAAGAAAATAATTCAAGTGTGGATTCCAAAGACTAACAAATGAGGACCCATATGAGTGGTACCATGTACAAGCTCTTTTATGTTTTAATACGGAAAAAACAAAGAGGAACATAGTATCTTGACAGAAAGGAACAATGACCTCTCGTCATCTTTGGAGGAGGAAAGGAAGGTACAACTAAAGTTTATGGAACTCTTGGTATAGGTTCCTTAATCTTTAGAAATGTAGCTTATGTTAAAGGATTAGAATATAACCTGCTTTCCATAAGTCAATTGTGTGATAAAAATTATGATGTATCATTTGCTCATAATATATGTCAAGTCAAAGACAAAATTACATAAGAAGTCAATTTGCTTGGTATAAGAAAAGGAAATATCAATGCAGTAGATTTTGATTCTAATCAAAACAAATAACATGTTTCTACACAAAAGAAGCCAAGGACACAAACTAGCTTTGGCACAAAATGTTAGCTCATCTTAACTTCAAAACTATAGCCAGATTATCCTCACAAAACCTAAGTAAGAGGACTTCCACAAGGAAACTTTTAAAAAGGATAAATTTTACAGACCATGTCAAGAAGAAAAACAGACTAGACCAAGCTTTAAACCTCTAAATTCTTCAGAATCAATTAGAATTCTAGAATTATTATATATGGATCTTTTTGGTCCAGTTGAGGTAGAAAAACTTAAACAGAAAGAAATACACTCTAGTTATAGTAGATGATTACTCAAGATACGCATGAGTAATGTTTCTACATAAAAAAAGTGAAACTTATAATAGTCTGCTGACTAGATTCCTAAGACAAATTCAGAATGAGAAAGGCATAGAAGTAATCACAATAAAAAGTGATCATGATACTGAATTTGATCAAGCATGAGTAGATAACTACTGCAATGATCACGGAATCAAACATAACTTCTCAACACCCAGAACACATCAACAAAATGGTGTAGCTGAAAGGAAAAATAAAACGCTTATAGAAGCAACTAGGACAATGCTTGCTGATGCAAACATACCTAAAAGCTTCTAGACAGAAACAGTAAATACTGTATGCTATGTTCAAAACAGATGTATCATACACAAACTACATAAGAAGACTCCTTATGAATTATGGAAAGGGAAGACACCAACTGTCAAATACTTACATATCTTTGGATGTAAATGCTATATACATAACAATGACTAAAGTAATCTAGGGAAATTTGACCCTAAGACCGATGAGGAAACCTTCTTAGGATACTCAACAACTAGCAAAGCTCTTAGAGTGTATAATACAAGGACACAAACAATTGAGGAATCAGTTCATGTATCCTTTGATGAATATGAAATATCCATGTGTGATGCAAATGTTTTTGATGAGGAATGTGCATGCATAGATAATGAACAAGATGCAAATGAGAGCATTGAAATTGAAATAAAAGATAATAAAGAAAATCATAATACAGAAGAGCCAGAAGAATCAACCTCTCAATCACAACAAAAAACAAATGAACAAGATAAGAGAAGATGGATCAAAGCACACACACAGGATGACATCATTGGAGATAAAGATGTACCTATACAAACTAGAAGGGCAACAGCAAGAGAATGTCTGTCTGTCTGCTTTATATCAGAAATGAAACCTAAGACAATAAGTGAAGCCTTAAATGATCCAAACTGGGTAGATGCCATGCAAGAGGAACTGAATGAGTTCCAAAGAAATAAAATATGGTATTTAACACCAAGACCGAGAAATTAGAAACAAATGGAATAATGGGTATTTAGAAATAAAACTGATGAAAATGGAATAATAATCAGAAACAAAGCTAGGCTAGTTGCAAAGGTATACTCACAAGAAAAAGGAACAAACTTTGATGAAATCTTTGTCCCTGTAGCAAGACTAGAAGCCATAATAATATTTCTTGCCTATGCTACATATCACGGATTTAAAGTATATCAGATGGATGTAAAGAGTGCCTTCTTAAATTGAAAGCTGTAAGAGGAAGTTTTTGTTGAACAACCTTCCGTCTTTGAAGACTCTAAACATCCAGGACATGTGTACAGATTAGACTAGGCTCTATATGGATTAAAACAAGCACCAAGGACATGGTATAAAACACTCTCAATCTTTCTATGTGAAAATAAATTTGAGAGAGAAAAAATAGATATCATCATATTTCTTAAAAAAACATAAGGAACACATATTGTTAGTACAAATCTATGTTGATGACATTATATTTAGTCCAATACAAAATGAAAAAATAAGTATAAAAGTGTTTCTGATAGAAAATTTTTCAGAATTTATAATCTTTGAAAAAGTTACCGTAGTCATTTTTCAACTAGCCGTTACGAAGATTCAGTCATTGATTTGACCGTTACGGGATTCGAGGCAATCAGTTTTTAAAACTTTATTTCTTTCCAAAAATAGAAATACAATAAAGTAAGAATAATATTGGTGTACATTCTACATGTACAATAAAGCAGTAGAGCATTTTGATCATTTTATTGATTCAAATCAATCATACCCAATTCACCTCGGAATTGAATAAATTTACTCTTATCAAGAGACTTTGTAAAATTATTTGTACTTTATTTTTCTGTTGATATATATTCTAATTTAATGTGACCTTTTTGCACATGATCTCTGATAAAATGATATGTGACATCAATGTGCTTGGTCTTGTCATGAAAAATTAGATTTTCTGAAATAGCTATTGCAGACGTGTTGTCACAAAATATTAGAGTTTTAGAAAATGTCATACCGTAGTCTATAAGTTGTGACCTCATCCACAGTACTTGTGAAGCACAGCTTCCTGCATCAATGTATTCTGCTTCTGTAGTATAGATTTATATCGTGGTCTGCTTCTTACTGAACCATGAAATCAGTATTATATCAAGCAATTGACACGATTGGAGTTCCTTTGAGATATATCAGGATTCTCTTTACTGCAATCTAATGGGATTCTTTGGGATCAGATTGATATCTAACACATACGTAGACTGAGTATTGGATGCATTTTCTGCTTACAGTAAGGTATAGTAATGAGTCTATTATTGCTCTATATATTGTTTGACTTATTTCTTTTCCACTCTCATCCTTATTAATTTTTATTGTGGCACTCATGGGGGTCTTCATATGACTTGTATTTTGTAATCCATATTTTTTTAATTGTATTCTTCAAATAATTGGCTTGACATAAAAATCCCACTTCCTAAATATTGTATCTGAAATCCTAGAAAGTATTTTAATTCTCCCATTAAACTTATCTAAAGTTTGGATTTCATTAATGTAACGAATCTCTCACATAGTTTGTTATTAGTGTAGCCAAATATAACATCATCAATATAAATTTACACTAATAATACATCTTCTTTATTTTTTTTGAGAAATAAGATGATGTCTACCTTTCTCTGAAAAATATTTCACAGAAAAGTTGAGAGTTTCATACCATGCCATTGGAGTTTGTTTCAATCAATATAATGTCTAACCTGTAAACGTGACGTGGATGTTTAAAGTCTTCAAAACCAAGAGGTTGTTCAACATATACCTCCTCTTGCAACTTTTCATTTAGAAAAACACTTTTCACATCCATTTAATAGATTTTGAATCCTTGATATGTAGCATAGGTAAGGAATATTCTTATAGCTTCCAGTCTTGCAACAGAGGAAAAGGTCTCATCAAAATCAATTCCTTCTTCTTGTGAGTAACCTTTTACGACTAGCCTGACTTTGTTTCTGATTAGTGTTCCATTTTCATCAATTTTGTTCCTGAACACCCACTTGCAATCAACTACTGGATAATTTTTGGGTCTTAGTACTAGGTACCATACTTTATTTCTTTGAAACTCATTTAGTTCTTCTTGCATGGAATTAATCTAGTTTGCATCACTTAAACCTTCACTGGTTGTCTTTGGTTCCAGTTCTGATATGAAACATGCAGACAAGCATTCTCTGGTTGTTACTCTTGTAGTCTATACAGGTGCATTCTTGTCTCCAATGATATCATCCTGTGTATGTGCCTTGATCTATCTCCTTTTGTCTTGTTCAATGGTTGTGTGTACCAGTTATTTTTGTATTGTGGGCTGCTCTGGCTTTGTTGCATTGTTGTTCCCTTCAGTGTGTGCAGACTGCCCATCCTTTTCTGCAGCTTCAGGACTTTCATCTGTATCCTATTCATTATCTATGCATGAATATTCCTCATCAAAGACGGTTGTATCCCGCATGAATATTTCATATTCATTAAAGAATACATGAATTGACTCCTCAACTGTTTATGTTTTGATGGTATATACCCTAAATGCCTTACAAGTTGTGAAGTATCCTAAGAAGGTTCCCTCGTCTGTTGTAGGACAAGTAGATGATTTTTATCATTATTATGTATGTAACATTTACATCCAAAAACATGAAACTATTTAACACTTGGAGTCTTTCCTTTCCATAATTCATAGGAAGTTTTCTTGTGCAGTTTATGTATAATACATCTATTTTGGATATAGCATGTAGCGTTTACTACTTCTATCCAGAAGCTTTTTGGTAAGTTTGCATCAGCAATCATTGTTCTAATTGCTTCTATAAATGTTCTATTCTTTTTTTCTTCTATACCATTTTATTGAGGTGTTTTAGGTGCTGAGAAGTTATACTTAATTGCATGATCATTGCAGTAAACATCTACTCCTCTTTGATCAAATTCAGTACCATAATCACTCCTGATCATGATTACTTCAATATCTTTCTAATTTTGAACTTGTCTCAGAAATCTAGTTAGCAGACTCTATTTCGCTTTTTTGTGCAAGAACATTATCCATGTATATCTTGAATAGTCATCTACTACAACCAGGATATACTTCTTTCTATTTAAAATTTCTACCTTTACTGGATCAAAAAGATCCATATACAGAATTCTACATGATTCTGATGAATTTAGAAGTTTAAAACTTGGTCTAATCTGATTTTCTTCTTACCATGGTCTGCACAACTTATCCTTTCTAAATTTTATTTGAGGAAATCCACTCACTAGGTTTTCTGAGGATAATTTGGTTATATTTTAAAAAATTAAGTGAGCTAATCTCTTATATCATAGCCAGTTTGTATCTTCAGCACCTTTCGTATAAAAACATGTTATTTGTTCTGACTGTGATGAGCTGAAGTCTACTGCATAAATGTTTCCTTTTCTGATTCCTACCAGTTTGACTTCTTTGGTGACTTTGTCTCTTACTTGACATGAATCATTGGTAAATAAGACGTCCTATTTTTTTTTGTCACATAACTGCCTAATGGAAAGCAGGTTATATTCTAAGCCTATAACATAAGCTACATCTCTAAATATTAAAGAACATGTACCAAGGGTTCCATAACCTTTAATTTTGCCTGCCTCGCCTCCTCCAAAGATGACTAGGGGTCCTTCTTCCTTTCTGTAATCTTTCAGAATACTTTTGTTCCCAGTCATATGTCCAGAACATCCATTATTCAGGTACTACGTTTCACCTTGTTATTCCTATAGTAGAACATTGAAAACTTGTACATGGTATCTACTCGTATAGGTCCTTTACTTGTTAGCCTTTAAGATCCAAACTTGAGTTCAACATTCAAATGACTTATGATCAAGTTTGCCACAGAAGTAGCAATAGATCCTTGATATGTTGCCCTAGGTGATCGGTTCGTGTTTCTCTACCTCTTCTGCTATATTATGCATGTGCATAAGGGCTTCAATTTTTGTTTTCTCCATGCAGTATTGGAAGTTTTGTTCCATACTAAGTAGTTTGGTATATACTGAGGTCTGTACGGTCTTTTACTGGTTTCAATCTTATGATTTCAGACCTTCTGCACATTGTGGTGTTTTATACTAGTTCGTGATAATTCTTTGCTCAAGGATTTAACCCTTTGGGTTTGAGTAGTAGAGACTTTACTTTTCTACTCTCCTTGTGCAGTAGAGGCTTTGCCCTTTTTGCAAGATTTTTGCAGAGGTCTGCTTTGCCTTTTTCTGACTTGTGATGGCTTTATCAATCATTTTTAAATGTGAGAGAGTATTTGAAAAGTCCTTGTAACCTAAGCCTGTTTTATCATGTGAGGATTGACACATGTTTAGTATTTTCTCTAAGTTTAAAGTCTTTTCACTCCATGTATCTATCTAATTTTGAAGCTCACCATTTCTCAATGTGAGTGACTTTACTATTGTATTGAGAAGTTTTACTTTTTCATATGATTTCTTTACCTCATTTTGAGCCACTGCAAGGTTACTGTTAATCTCTTCATATGTTAGACTGTATTTCTCTCTGAGATTTGCAATTAGCTCAAAATTTTCTTTATTTTTTCTTTGAAGGGAAATAAAAGCTTTCTGAGATTTTTTGAAGTGCCTCTTTCAATTCCTCTAAAGTAGTATCTGAGTTAGAAAAAAGATCGGAAGAGCGAATACTTGTTATTTTTCTTTATTTTTTTGCCATGAGACAGATACTTGTTATCTGAGCATTGGAGATTGTTTCTTCATCATCTGAGTCGGTCTCACTCCATGTCTTAGCAGCATAGGGTTTGCCCTTTTCCTTCCTTTCAGAGTTCCCTTTGCGGTAGTCCTTTTTGTTCCTCTATGCAGATGATTCTTGTATAGGTCGTCTCCATTATGCAGCAAAGTACCCTGATTTTTCGCAGTTATAACAGACTTCTTTCTCTTATTCTTTGGTCTTTGTTGAGAAGTTCTTCCTGATATTTTTCTTCTTGAATAAAGTTTTGAACTTCTTGCCCATCAATGCAAGTTCTTCTAATATTACTTGTTCGCTTGCAGATGAAAAGTCACTCGTTTCCTCTTCTGCCATAGATCTCATAATTTTTTCTTGAGCCTTGAAGGCTAGAGTTTTCTTTTAGGTTGTAGGTATGCAGCACACCGTACAGTTGGGCTAAGGACATCTTAGCAAGATCCCTCGACTCCCATGTCGCTATGGTATTTGTCCGCCAGATCTCACCAAGCGATCTCGTTAATTTCGGGTTGACTTCCTTATTATCAAAAGTCTTCCCTAAAGTTTTGAGATTGTTGATGAGTACATTGAACCTCTCATAAAAGATGGTTAAGTTCTCATCTGATATCATTAAGATCCAATAGTACTGCTACAACAAGACATCTTTTTTGTTTTCTCTGATTTCATCTGTTCCTTCATTCCTAAGGAGTAGAGTGTCTCATCCTTCCTTTGCAGTGATTGTATGAATCACTATCTCAAAAATGTCATCTTCAAGAGCTTTAAATATTTGACTTCTTACCCTTCTATCCACCAGTAGTAGATTCCAGTCCTCTTTAGTCTAAAGGGATTTGGACTTGTTCACTTCATTGTTTGCATCAACTTGATCTGGCATCTCTGGCATGTATGGTCCGTCAGTGATGATGCTATGTATTCTTTTATCTATTGAATCCAGATGTGCAAGAATCCTCAGCTTCCAGTGATTAAATTTGTCAAATTAACATGCTGGTGGCTCTTCGCTGTTTGGGTAGCTTTGGAGGAACCATGTTTTCTTCACAAAATATATTGTTAGTAACTTCTTGGAGATATAAATCAAAAGATATGATCTTTTCTTTCAAAAACTATTAGGTCTGAAAAGTCAAGCTCTCTTACCAATTGTAAGATGCACATGTTCAACCTAAAAGGGGGAGGGGGTGAATAGGTTGTTTTAAAATTTATCAGTATAATACAGCGAAATAATTCATTTTAACACACTGATATTCTTTACAGACTATTGAGACAGTCTGCAACAGAGACTTATACTCTATGAGTTTGTCTCTATTTCCTGTTGTGATTAATTTCTAACAGTTCTAATAGATCACAACAATGAAAAAAAAAACACATGATTTATAGTAGTTCAGACGTTCGTTATCAACTAATAAACGAAAACTTAGTATAGTCTTTCCTTGATGATCAGTTTAGTCAATCTAACAGATGAGTTCATTATCTTCTTGCTTTTTAGCTTACAAGACAACCCCTTTACAAAATACCTAACTTGTCAAATACGAAGAACTTAAATCCTTCACTAGACTCTGTTGTAACTTTTCTTCTTCAGTACAGACAATAAACTATGTTCTTCTTGTTTTTCTCAATTTATCTCACTTGGGTAGTTTCAAATTTGGATTGTTTTGCATACTTGTACATTCAATATTTTTTCATTCAACTGTTCTTCCTTCCTTTAGCACTTTGATCCCTTTTTATAGGCTGAGGGAATGAACCCGTGACTTGTGTATTTGATCTGATGGTGGTAGTTGGTCACATGTGAAACTTCGCTGCTATTGACAGATCATCTTTTTCAGATACTCGTATTTTCACATTCTGATCCTCAAACCTCTGACCCAACCTTAGGATTCATCTCTGTTGCACTCTAGTGTGCTATACCTCAGTCTGCATTCAGTACCGTTGAGACCTCATCTGTACCCAGTCAGTTCTACAACCTCGTCTGCACCCACATCTGATGCAATCCATATATTGTTGTGTTGATCATCGTCTGCAAGTTCAATCCTACATCCTGAAACATTTCCAGGTCTTTTATTGCCCAAGCTTGTCTTAGTTGATTAGTCGAAATTCTCTCTAATAATTTACATTTAGTGGCTCACACAATGCTCTTCATCTATGGTCGTCTGCTCTTAAACATCTGACCTAAACTACAGATACCTACCTAATTTTAAGCGTAAACACACTAACAACATTATGGTTAGTACTCCTAAATTTTATTCATCAATTTTTATTAAATTGTAGAGATTGTACATTCATATCACTCTTTTTTCGAACCTTAACGTCAAATTAACCAAAGTTAGTTAAACAATAGAGTTGTTTTTTTATTTTGTTGGAGTAATACGGAATCTTAATGTAGTAAGGTTAGTTCCCTTTAATTTATTGATGGTCGAAATTGATTAGCAACAGGATTAAAGGTAACGAAAACATTAACATAAATACACGAAGGTTTTTATATTTCTTAGAATATATAGTTAAATATTTTTATTTTTTATTTTTCGTAATCATTCAATACTACTCTCTTAAAAAAATCTTTTTCACGATATTAGTCATTCTTTACGCAAGATCTTGCCTTCTCCTCAATAGGACTCGAAACAAGCTCTTAAAATCGTTTGTCTAAAACTAACGTTATTCAATTCTGCTTTCAATAGATGGTTTATATCTTTAACTATCAACTTCCTTATCTGTTTACTTGATGTCTTATTGCACTTGTGTTTTCTTTCAAAGTAAAGGAGATTCAAACATCTCATTTAAAACTTGGACATTATAATTACATTTATAGACAATCCTAAATTTTTTATCGTCGTTAAAGTTATCCTTTCTTGAAACGTCACTGTAATGCCATCATTAGATCATATTTACGGACTCGTAATCTCTGATATTGATAAAAAGAAATAAGCTGACACAACACAAAAAACAACAGTGAATTTTGACTTCTTCTGAACCATTTTGTAAAACTCAACTTTGCTTCTCCTCAATTTTGTTGTACTAGTCTCACAGAAACAATTCAGTATCAAACTTTGTTTCATCCGGACCATTCTGTTGAACTCAATTTTACTGCAGCAATCTTCTTCAACCAGAAACAATCTAAGATCAACCATTCTTCACTGCATAAAGCTAAAATGTTCAATCCTTATTATTTTTTTTTACTCAAACTCAATGTTGCCGTCGTTTGGAACAACTTTACTACGTTTCTATCTGAACCAAACTTGCTAACATTTCTTTGAACCAATCTTACTGCCTATCCATTACAAACTCATTTTTCGAATAGATCAATCTTAATCTTGATACATATGGAGAATTTAAATCTAGAGTTTACCCATCATTCAATTTTGTTATTTATCTTTGCACCTCATGCGGATTTTGTTGCTATGACCCGCCATCAATAAACCATTCATTATATACAAAACCAAACTTACCAGACAACTTCCAACTTGAACAAATGATTGCGTTTAGAGCACTTGCATTAGGTTACGTAAAATAAAAATTCTATAAAAAAAACCAATAAATTGATAATATGACCAAAAATTTAAAGATGTTGAAAACAATAATGAAATATATGTTAAATATAAAAATTATAATAAGAGAAAAAATTCAATAAAATTGTCATATTATTACAATATTTTTTATTTTTATAAATCAAGTTATTATAACGTTATATATGATGAAAAAAAAAATATAAAGATTCAACTGCTCTTACAAGTTACTTGGCCATAATCAGGAGACGCAATCTGCCAAACATTAAATGAAACTCATTGTAAGATCAGTTCATATACAGGTGCGATCCTAACTGGTTATTTCACTTGCTTTTACGTTCTTGTACTGTTTCCAATGCTGAAGCCATATGCAGAGATCAATAAGCAAAAATGTCCGTCATTTTCCAAACTCACACATCCACCTGCAATTTGAGCTCAAGTGACATACAGGAAACAACTGAAAGACCATGAATGATAGTACAAGGAATTTGGTTCTACTCTACCATGAGGCAACTTAGGATCTATTATTCACTCGAAACCCAACTGCGAGAGGCCAAAACAACATTTTCACTAGCTGAGCTATCAACAATCCGTTCAAACTTTTTGTTATCAATAATACACGTTTGAGTAGTTTAGGCCGAACCGGATAGTAAGATGTTGTATGGTCTGACATAGACGGTGGGCTAGGATATTAGGCAGTGTATCGGAAGGAAATCATGTTGTGTACAGTTTCTAATGACATCACTAATGCTTGATCATTCCCATGGCATTTGATTACTCACGGTCAGATTTTGACCTTCCAATAGGAGAGTTCAAAACATAATAAAGTTACAACATTATCATACACATGGAACAAATTTAAAAAGTGAGGGAACAAACCATATTGCACAAAGTGGCCATTTGCACTGCAGTGCCGGATCTTCAGAACTTTTGTACCTACAGGAATTGTCATATGGGATATTCACGAATCAACATTTTCATGACAACCACATTTTACACAAAAGAGAGTAAATTTACAGGAAAGAAACACCTCAATGGGTTACGTCAAGAAAAAAGGTAAGACATCCAACGAGCCTGGAGCTACATTAGCAAATCAGCAAACATATTGAAATTACTACCAATATAAATTAAACAGGGAAAAGCCGAAGGAAGAATAAAAGTTGGGAAGAAAATGGTACCAGATTGCTTATGAGTGAAGGTGGCTGCATAGTGGTCGCCATCCATAATTCTGCATCACTGGTTGTGAAATTGGGTTTACGAGGACAAACTTGTGCCGAACATCTACAAATATTATTAGCATCCTAATACAGACCGACGAGGTCTGACTCATCCTTCGAACTGGAGATGGGCATGGGCCAAGCCAAGCTTGAGGATCTTATTCAGCAGTTTACACACAACACACTGCAGAAGAAACCTTGCCAAATTGTTGAGAATGAAACACTAACGACACAACCAATTGAACTCATCAAGAAAACATCAAATAATGAAAAGCACAAACATAATTAATGAGACAGACCAGCTACAAGGTTTTCAAACAAATTATACCTTAGGAGCATCAATAGTTCCAACCACCAAGCATAATGTAAGCATGCCAGATAAAGGACCAGTGACAAACCAAGATTGGAGTGTTAGAATGATAGCAACTTTATTATCATGCTTCATTGGAATAAATGCACATTTTAAGGATCGGATTATTGAAAAATGATGTTCATCATCGTGTTTCATGAGTGCCTTTAGCCCCTTCAAACCTTATGTGTATATATATAGCTATGAAAAATCACATATGCTACAAAAAACAGCCATCATCATGCTTCAAAGTCGAAAAAAATAAATTTATAGCAAAAATGACATGAGTTATGTTTGTAATACTTGATAAATCGACCTAACAAAAAAAAAATTAATGACATCCAAAATAAGGGATTATATGATTTTTCTCTTTAATTGACAAAATTTTATCTTTTGTGACTTGGATTGTAACAAAAATAATAATTTTTATCTTCTAACATTTTTCTTTAATCATCATGTTTGCTGAACAATTATAACGGAAAACAAAAAACAAAAATGACAAAAAAAAACATAACTCAGAATGATGTTTTTCATGTTTTGAAGCAACTCAGTAACTTTTTTTTGGCGACATAAAAACTAATACGAATATATGAGAAAGATCATACTTCCATTGGAAACCACTGAAATTGTTATCACTCTTTCAATCAAAATGCTTCTTTATACTTCACATATATATCCTGTAATATGAGGAAGAGAAGACGTCCACCAGCACACAGTAGCTACAAGGGGCTCAAGGCATTCGATGGTTTGAAGAAAGAAGTCAAGAATGGATGTAAGACAATCGAACTAAATTAATAGAGTGCAATGATCAAATGTAGAATGAATATAAGGGAGCTCCCTTCAGTCCAAGCACCGAGGAAGAGCGACGAAATTGTCTCCCGCATCATTCACGCAATCATTGGTAGCAAATCCTCCATAGATATACCAAATGTTTGGATGAATGAGTCGGCAGCTAATTCGAACCCATCTCCGTCCATGAGTGGGCTGAAGGAAGCTCACTTAGACTTTCTCAAAGATCAATAGTCAAAGCTTCCATTAACTTGAGGTATGTACAGTTAGCAAGCCAAGCAACATGCTCTTTATAGTCGATACTCCAAAGTCCATACACGAGTCCAAACAATCTTCGTTATGAAATACTAGATCGTGAGGCATAAATAATCGGAAACTACACATCCTATCCTATCCATATATTAATAGAGTACAAAGCACTGCGTACCTCGACCATTTAACCACTTATTTAATACGAATGTACTTCTATCGCCGTTTTGCCGCCTCGCTGAAACTTATCACAACCTCAAAAGAACGATCACTGGATATTTGATCACGTTATAACCAGGCTATTTAAGCAGAATAGAAAGTCCACATATGAAAAGTACTAGCTCAAACTAAAGCATAACAAAACTTCTCATGAAAATAATTCTGTGGAGTCAAAGGACTCAAGAAAGCATTCAAGTTGCAGATTTTTGTTAGTAGAAGAAATATCTGAAGTTCAGTTTACACTAAAAAGTACAAGTTGTAATAAGCATTTCATTCAGCATGCTGAAGGTTGCCCAAGACAAAATTCATAGTAATCACCATTCGTGTTGACGCCCACACATTACAGGCTTGTTTCATTGATAAATAAATTGAAATATAAATATACTCAAATCGGGGGAAAAAGTAAACTTTCATTATACAAGATTGGTAAATCACAGGATTGGTGTGACCCAATAGTGTACTTATATAATTTGATGTAAACCACATAACTCTCAGTCTTGAATATTCATAAAATTATGCAAAGAAAAAATATATACCCTTGAATTAGTGAGTCATGACACAATTCCTCCAAACCCTTTTGCCTAGTCACATACAAAACACCATAAGCCAAGAAAAACATACACAATGAAGGATCAAAAGAAACTATAATTGCTACGAAACGAAAACACCAACAATGTTCCGGTCAAGACTATGTGTGGGGAAAACTAGATGTATGTAGTCTTACAGTCTTGCCTCCGTTGCATAAAAGATTGTTTCCCAACGCCCTCAAGACACCAGAACACAAACGGAAAAAAAATTTTTTTGATAGAAAATATATGAAGAGGTGAAGCCAGATGAAACCCTCGGAATAGTACGAGGCAATCTACAACCAAATCTCACCAAAATAAAGAGAAGTCCAGCAAATTTGAGATCCAAACTTCATGCCTTCCATGGAAACCCTATCCAACCCTAAATTTAACTGAACTCTATATACTGTCTGTACCCAAAAGAACAAAAAGGTAATTAAAAACCCACGAAAAATAAGCCGGAAAAAGACAGTAGAATTCATAAACAAGAATACTACAACAAATCCAATAAATATACGAACCAAGAGAATTTGTCCAAAAACTAAAAAATTAGAGAGAGAAAGAAAAATTAATCAAGACATTCATTACTAGCATGCATGATGAGATCTATCAAGAGAGAGCTACCCGTGAAAGCAAAACAAAGGCATTCAGATCAGAGTTCGGCAATGAATAGATATAACAAGAACAGTGGCTTTTCGTACTGTGAAATGAAATGAGAAGACTACTCACTCACTGATATGATATGACCTATCAAACCCAATAAAAAGTACTCCCCCTTATTGAACTAAAAAAGAAAAAAAAAATGCTCCCAATATTTAAAAACCCTATAATTTTGCTCCAACAATTTCACATCATATCAATCAAAAAATCATGAAAAGAACCGTCAAGTAAAAACTCTAACCCAAAAAAAACTGAGGACAAATACCTACTTCTGTGTTTATTCCATGAGATAGAATTAAACCCCAGTTACGAGTATTTCTTACTCCTTCCCTCCGAAACCTTTTAAAATATCAATTTTAATATCTAAATTAATACGATTATATATCTTTTATTATATAATTATTATGAAATATAAATAATAAATTAATTTATAAATTTAATCTTAAATCAATTTAAGATTTATTTGATATCATTAAAAATAAAAACCAAACTTTTCAAAATAGTTGTTCGAGTATTAAAAAACCAGTTAATAGAGAAAATAATAAAGAATAAAAAGGAGAAAGAACAAGAAAATCGGTGATTGTGCGGAGGAGGGTGAAGAGTCGTTTTCGTCGTGAGAATCAGAGACAGAAAGCGACACAAGCGAACCATGTATCTCAGCAAACTACAACTCATTCTATCACAGAACCAACACAAACTAACACACAGAAGAACAAGAAGAAACAACAAGGGCAAGGTGATGGGGGCAGAAAAAGGAGAGAGAAAAGGAGAGGAGGGAGAGTGTTGTGTTGTGTTTGGATTTTGGTTTTGTGCCTTTTTGTGGGTGTGAATGAGGAGATAATGGGGCACTCTCTGCCTGCCACTGACTGACTCTATACTCGCCTTTTGAAGTTAGTGTGCGACAGTGAGAATAATGAGTACTGTTAGTCCCGGATTAAAAATGGAACGATGCCAACAACACACTCCTGCTTCCCAAAACGACGGAGTATTAGGTTGTCGATATATTATTCTTTTCAAAAAATATAATTTTATATTTTTGTTTTATTTCAGATAAATTATAATATATTATTTAAAATAAATATTTTATATAAATTATAATATCATCATATTAGATAATTTTGAAATAAAAAAAATCAAATTATCCTTATTTTATATTACATAATGTTTTCTCTTATTTTTTTTTTTCATCCACTCAT
Organism: Drosera capensis; assembly: GCA_001925005.1. NCBI lineage: Eukaryota > Viridiplantae > Streptophyta > Magnoliopsida > Caryophyllales > Droseraceae > Drosera > Drosera capensis. Next base: position 18,886 of record LIEC01001684.1, on the reverse strand, counting down.
AATTTCTTTCACCCCTCACAAAATATAAAAATAAAACATTATAAAATCAATACATTTTTTACTAATCGTATCAAGTCAAAACATCATAATTTATTTGGGACGGAGAAAATAAATTATAGAAAAAAAATAATCTTTTAAAAATTATGTATTTGTATTTGAAATTAGATATTTTTCTTTGAATTCATTATCTTTTGGGCTATTAGATAAACATACCTAATTAGCTATTACCTCGATCCTAAATTAGTTGCATCATTTGGACACGTAGATGAATAAGTTTTTCGAGTTATCAATCGTTTACGGGACGATCAAATAATGCTTTCTTTAAATTAGAATATTAAACTGTACGTTGCATGGTAGGAGATCTTAATAGAAAAAATAATATTAAATTAAATATGTAAATTAACTAAACTATAATAAATCCATTCCAATAAAAAAATCCTTTATAAACATCGATTTTTATTTTTTACATGATATAAAGATTGTTGTGATTAGGTGGTTTAATGAATACTATAAGATATAATCATTCATTATTTGTGTAAAATAAAATGATTGTATATAAAGTATTTTAGTTTTATTATTAATTGTACATTGACATGATTTTATTTATTTATCATCATCAAATAGTTATAAATTTGATACTCTTAAAATTTTAATCTCAACCGTTCAACTCGTAATCAAAGGACAATAAATTAATTGGATAAAAATTCTATTAAGTTCATTAAACATAAATTACTCAATTTTCTTTATTGTTTATCAACAAATAGTTATGATATTTTTAATTCCATTTGATTTAGGTAGGTTTTGTTTTGTATAATTTTAAAAAAAAAATTCATTACTAATAATTAGTTAGTATATAGATTTTTTTTCAATCTTCATTTTTTTATTACAAATTTATATTTATATATAGATATTAGATGGATTTTGTTTAGTAAACATTTTGAAATTTAATTTTTTCAGTTTTGGAAAAAATTCAAAAAAAAAATTAACTTTTGTCCTATCAAATATGAAATTAAGATGATATGAAAGTAAATATTTATCTGCCATTCAAAGTATTTGAATTTACAAAAACTTATCCTAGAATATAATTTTTTCAAAAATAATCTCAAAACATAAAGTATAGGAAAAAAAATCCCCTAAACATACTTGATACTCTACCAACTCCACGCTCTCTCTCCATCACCTCCGCCATCACATCTCCGCTCTCGTCGCCTCTTCTCCTGCCACTGCTACCCCGCATTGACCACCACCACCATCTCACTACAACTTGTTGTACATAAGGTAGCATTTACATACAAAATCGTTGCCCTAAACATACAAAATCGTTGTCATAGATATATAAAACCGTCATCAAAATATTTCAAACAACTGTTCAAAAGTGATTTGTAGCGGTTAAGAAATCGCTGCTGTTGAGGATCATAAGCATTGCCATAGGCTAAGACGACAGCTTCTTAGACAATGTTTACATAACCACTCCTGTAGAGGTATTGTAGCGATTTTAGTACCTATGCCAGTCGTTTACAAACGCTACAATATGCATGATTTGTTGTAGTGTCTCCTTCACCTTCACCTTCACCTCTTCTCCCATCCCCAAACCCTCCCATAATGTGTAATAACTTTCACCACCATCGTCTCTTTCATTTTTTTTAAATGAAAATGAAGCCTCATCGAGAAAGGGGAAGAAGATGTGATGGTTCATGAGATGAGTAAATTCTCTGTGATGAGTAAAAATCAAGAAGGTTTATTAATATATGAATGGCATTTGGATGAGTGATTATGAAGTTATCATGAACAATGAGGCATGTCCAGGTTTGATTATGTAGAGGTGCACTCTTTGATTTGTTCTGACGTACTGTTTTGAAATAGTGCGTCAGTTATGAGAAATAGTGCGCTGGTTCAAAAATCACAAACATGATGTCAATTATAAGAAACAGTATGCCAATTCAAGAATCATAAAAAAGGCATTAATTATGAGAAATAGTGCATCAGTTCAAAAATCATATATCGGGGACTGTTTAATGTGAAATTATTTCGATTGAATTTATATATGTATTCATGGCCATAACAATCTGATGTCAAGTTTTCTTTCAAAAATTCAAACAACAAAACCCTAGTTCATCAATTTCACCTTGGATTTGTTAGATTTGTTGTTGAAAACAGTGTGTCTCAAGAGATCGTTAAGTTGAATTGAATTTGATTCTTGATTTGGATTTGAGAGTCGATTTGAGTTAGTTTTGAGTTTTGATTTGCAATTGGAGTGATTTTTTACAGTGCGTTCTTCTTTGGAATGGTTTCGATCGTGGATTTAGGTGGTTTTAGTTTGGTAATTGAAATTATAGTGAAATGGAATTATTTTCGCGTGTTGTGTATTATGGTTTTTTTTTATGTTTTTGTATTTTATGCGAATTACCCCTTGAATTTATTGATGTAGGAACCCAACAAATAAAATATGATTCAAATGCAAATCTTTATTATATCGATTCACCATGAATATAATCTTCGATGTTGAGACTACCCATTTAGTCAAAGCCTTAGTCAAAAACTCAAGTTCTTGTTCCGCTTTATGTAGATTTCATGTCTATTTTTTATTTTTATATTGTTAGGGTTATTTAAAGAATCTAATTATTTTGTAATTTTTTTTTCTTTTTTTATAAATATTTTAGTTTAGGTTAAAGAATTGTAAAACTTTTTTCGTAATATATTTTCTTATTTTTTTCATTTTTACAAATATATATATTAATATTAAAGTAGTGTAATTATAACTTAGTGTAATTATATATATACTCGTATTAGATTACATTTATAGTGAAACACCCCAAATAGTTTAACTTACCTATTATAAACTTGGCCAACGAAATTTCTAAAATCTACCATTCAATATCAAAATGCAACATATCAAAATTTATGTTAAATAATGCAGTTACTTTGTATTGTTATAATCTTTATGAGACAGAGGGAGTATTAATTAAACTAATGATCTTAATTAAGTGATAAAAGTTTAAATAATTAATTACTTTAATCCCTATAAATAGAACTCATTTATAAGGTGTTGTATACACATTTCTCATAGAAGAAAACCACTTCTTCTATCTCTATCTATAATAATTTAATTAATTTACTAATTCTGACATCTATCGTCCGACGAAATCAAATCGGATATCTTGACGTATCAGTTCAACTTGCTCGTTTGACTTTTGATCGAAATCATAATAAAATCTAAGTAAAATAATTATTGTTTCGTCGCAGGACAAAGGATCGTCTGTATGGAAAATCTATTTAATAGTTTCAACACGTTGTGTGATTTACCCTTTCTATATTGATCACTCGCAAAGTTTGGCATGGTTTGTCGCTTCTGTGTAGTTCACCTACGAAAGTTGACGTGGTTTTTCCCATTTTGTATAATTCATTCGCACCTCGCAAGTGACGAGAACCTTATATTTCACTTGGTGCACTTGCTCCAAGTGATAGATTTTATTTTTGTGTTTTTCATTAAAATATAACAAATGACATAATGATCATTAATAATGAATAAATAGCGAACAAAATTTGGAAAAAACTTAACGATTGATGCGTGCTGTCATAGGCACGTCAAATTAGAATTTTTACGCACTCACTTACACTCTAAAAATATTTAAAATAATATAGTAGTGGAAGTAAGTGTCAAACCCACAAGGACGATCACCCTTATAGCATTTTAAAACACTTTAAATTTAAATGACATCATTTGCACCCTCAAAATGGCTCTAAATCATCATCTAGGCTTCCTTTAACTTTTATGGATCATCCTCGCTCAAATAAACCTCAAAATCATCGGTTTATCTCCGAAACAGCTCTAAACGTCTTTGAACATTAACACCATCATCCAATACATGTGACTATCACCAGAAATCATCGAAATCAACATGAACGATCTTCAAATCATCACACTTCATCATGATCATCTTCAAGCTTTTTTCATCCAATTCATGAGTTGGCAAAAGGTACTCTTCTCAATCAAATCTACAATGAAAATATGCAAACAACAGTATCCATATCCAAAACTTAAACTAAACTAAAAACAAGAAATAAAGAACTCAAATACAATAAAACAATTGGTTTAACATAAATAAAGTACGTTTGCTTACACACACATCAACGATTTATGTTGCTATTTATTGTTATTAGAAGTTCTTTACGTTGTATTAATGATTTACTTCTTTTTTGTAATTAAATCATTATTTTAAGAATAATGATGAACAACAAAACTTTTTTAGAAAATATATATGAGTGAAATTGAATAAAACTTTCTTTATTAATAGTTATAGGAATTGATCAATTTTCTATCACTTTCATCCGTAAAATTAAACAACTCAAAACAAATCATAGTATTATGAAAAGATAATAATAACTAAAAATATTAATATTATCATCAAACTATTGTATCCATTTATAAAAGAATAAATCACAGTATATAATTTTCTTTAGAAATAAATAATCTAACTAATTTATCACTTTGTTGTATTCAGAGAACCATATGTCAAACCTCACAAAGTCAGATGATATTAATTAGATGGTATCACTTTAGAAATAAAAATTAATAGGATATTAATCATTATAGTAGTGACAAACAGGATCGAACACAATAAGAAATGTGGATTAAAAATTAAAGATTATGATTTTATATAAAATAAATTATATAAATTGGGGGGATTTGGATTTAATCCCCTTCTCATCTTTTAGGTGCTCCATCTCTTTTGACTCTATATATGGGCTGGCCTCTCCTTGTCTAGTTTAAAGACAAAGATACTAAACCCAATTTACATAAAAGAGACTTTCTAATATATCTTTGATGTTATATGGAAATTATGGATGGTGCATTTAATTTTATTTAAAAAAGAATTTGGTGTGCCGTTTTTCTTCTCTACCATGATAAATCAATTTATTTAATGTAGGCATCGCTCTTTCCTTCTTTTTTTGCTCCCCTTATTTAATGGATTGTTTTTCCACACTTGTACGTTCAATCTCTCATTCAACAGCTCATGTTCCTTGAGCTCTTTGATCCCCTTTGATAAGCTGAGGGAATAGACCGTGAGCCTTCACTGATGTTGACAGCTTGATATGATGGTGACAGCTTGTCACATATGAGCCTTCACTGATGTTGACAGCTCACCTTGTCAAATCCTCGTATTGTCACTCTGACCTCAAACCTTCCATTTGATTGATCCTCAGACCTCTGACTCAACCTTACCAACCATCTCTACTACACTCTAGTCTATACTTAGTATTGTTGAGATCTCGTCTACACCCCGTTACTGCTGCAACCTCGTCTGCACCCAAATCTAATGCAATCCATATATTGCTGTGTTGCTCCTCGTTTGCAAGTTCAATCCTAGATCCTGAAGTATTTACAGGTCTTCTATTGCCCACGTATGTCTTAGTTCCTTCGCCGAAATTCTTTATAGTAATCTGCATCTCGTGGCCTACATAATGCTCTCTATCTGTGACCGTCTTCTCTCCAGTATCTGACCTAGATTGTAGATACCTACCTAATTTTCAGCCTAAGCACACTATAACATTATGCCTAATACTTCTATGTTTTGTTCATCAATTTATATACAACTTGAGGGATTGCATATTCCTATCAATCTCTCCTTAAATCGATACTAAAAAAACTCCTAACTAAAACAACAAGCTAACTCTCTAAATTACATTGTTTGATAAAAAGGATTAATATAATTTCTTAGACTAATGTGTAGCAAAGAGTATGACCTTTTATCTATGATGCTCAATGCCTTTGTTGCGCTTGTGAGGCTGGTCCTCAGATGTTCTGTGATGTGTTCTTCTTTCCGCGTGGGGCTGCTCCCTCTGAAATCTGGGCCTTGATGGTCTTTCTTGTAGAGTTTACTCCCCTTGAGTTCTGTGGCTTGATGACCTCTCCCTTTGAGGCTTTGCTGCTTTGCAGCCCTTTCTGCTTCTATTTATACTATTAATTTTCTTTTGTGCTTGTCTATAGATGGATTTATTGCAGTTTTCTCAGCTGCCTTTTGCTTGATTGCTGCTTCCTCTGCTGTCTTCTTCCCAGGAAGCCTTGTTGTCTCTTTCTTTTTCTTTGCCTTTTTGTTAGCATTGATTACAGATATAAGGGCTTTGATTACAATTCTCAGGGATTTTAGTTTAGAAGTAGTTGTTTGCTGAGCAACTATGGCTTTGGTAGTTTGAAGTTAAAGCTTGTTTTCCAACAATCCAAGCCTTATGTCATTGTTGCGAATATGCTCTATAAGCTACATCTGGGTGGTATTCAAGGATGCTTGTAGTTTGCATAGGTCAGTTGAGTAATCTCCTTTTAACTTGTTCAAATTTGAGGAGCTGAGCCTGTACTACTGAAGATTTAGGGCATTAGCCCTTTGCATTTGATCCGTAAGACCTTCAGCCATATTGGAGAGAGTTTCCTGAAAGTCTTCAAAACACCTTTCCAGGGCAGTCTTCTCAGCTTCCAACATGTCTGCAACTGGTTATAGTCTGTTGAGAAGTTTCTTGAATGTATCCCGTGTCCACTGATATATGTTATAGATTTCCTGATCCAATTGTCTAAGTCTATATTCAATAGAAGTTTCTGATGGAGATAATTGTTGATGTACAGACGATTCAGTCTCTGCCACTATTCTTGAAGTAGAGGATGACCTTTCATGGATTGGTGTTATTCTGACATCTGCAAGGGCTGTTTTAGACTTCTTGTTGTAGTATGGGGTGTCATCTGAATATCAGATATACCACTATAGAGTAGGTCTTGGGGAAAACCTACAGATGGTGGATCTGCTCTAGTTTGTAGCATTCCAAATGAAAAGGGGGGGGGGT